>VUQG01045404.1:38124-105080 GCA_015106755.1 Etia nguti | reverse complement strand
GCACAGCTCTCTCTCTCTCTCAGTGTACTTCAAGGACAGTTTCCCATCTCAAATCTCTGTTTTCTGCATTATTCACTTGCTTATTACCCACCAGTCTACCGTTATGTACAGCGCTGTCGGCCGCTGTCTTTTTTTTTTTTTTTTTTTTTTTTTTTTTTAAATTTCCGCTTTTATCTCCCTGGCAGGCATTAACAAGCAGATAGCTGTTGATGCTGTGTATATTCCTGTTGTTAGCTCCAGCGAGCCACAGGCTGTGGGCCTTCCTCAGGATCCACATGGCAACACGATGCTGTCCTGCCTTTCATCTGGTTTCCTCTGTCCTCTCAGCAACACCGCCAACAACAGTGAAGAGACTCTTCCCAGGCCAGGTAGTCACTGTGGGGGAGACAAAGTCCATTCAGGAAGCATTTGCTGACACATGCATCATTTACACTTAATATTTAAAATGTGTGTTTTTTTGCTGGGTTTTTTTTCCCTGCAGAGGAAATCTTGGAAACTGCCAGTGAGCTTGAAGACACACATGTCGTGTGCATCCTTGACTTTTGTCACCTGGGTGGAGATAAGGTGGAAGTCATGATCAGCAAGGTGTACAGAGCGGCGGAGGTTTCTCTTGACTAGAAGGTACACAAGAGCAAGCGCGGCATCTAAATATCAGCATTAATCATGTAACTTAGCAGTTATTTAAAATAGAAGGAGCAAAAGAAAGAGATTCCCTGTTATATGTACATTGAATATTAAATAATTTATAACGTTTGTTTTTTAAAATCACTTGAAGTGTATATTTTTTACCATAAAAATGTTTCCACAGGGAACAACTTTGTGGTGTGAAAATGAAAATGTGGCTTTTTTTTGCTTTTGTTTTTGCAACAAGAACTCAGAGCTGATGAGAAATATCCCTCCTCATGAATAACTTTCTAAGTAAAACTCAGAATAACATGCATATGTTTAAAAATATTTATTTTGAAATATTTCACAATATTCAGGTTGATTTATTTTTTATAAATATTTCAGTATCATTATTAATATCAAGATATTTTCGAATGTAAACGTTTTGTTTTTTTAAATTTCTTTTAAAACAATGTTAACAGTATCTTTTAAAGCTTATTTTGATGGTAAATACAGAAAGAAAATGAGCCATACAAGTGACTGTGCAACACCAACTCGAACGCAAAATAAGCCTCACCTCCTCTAATAAGACACTTCATCTGTTACAAAATTACTTTAATTTTGAAATCATGTAACATACATATGTAATCTTTTAGACAATAAAATAAACAACTATGTAGCCTAAAGTTTTGTTTTTTGTTTTTGCTTTTTTACATTCTATTATACAATATATCCAATGTTAGTTTCTGCACTGAAACTGCAGAAATGGCTGCATACCAGGTTAATTTTGTTCGTGTCCTGGCAAATCTCACACAGAAAGCATTGACCTGACTGCCCACTCTCACACTGAGGGTGTCAGTCATTATTTTACAGATCAGGGAAAAAAAAAGAAAAGAAATTACAAGTTAAATGTGATTAAATTCACATACCTTCAAAAACAGTGACACTCAATGACAACCTCCAGGAGGAAGAAGAGCATTGTGAAAGGTGCAGACATCAAAATAAAAGGTAACTACTGTTGGGGAAAGCATTAAAACTCGACTACAAAGAACAACAGTAATGACTGAGTTGATGGATTATTTACAACTTCAACGAAGCAATAAAAACCTACAAGGGAAAGAGAAAAAAAAAAAAACACGAAACATTGTCACACATCCAGAGCAAAACCATTGAGGTTGAGCACAGTGGCGTTTCAATGAACAGCAGTTCCCTCAACCACCTCTGCAAGGCAAACAAGACAACAATTTTGTATAAAGACATGGACCGAAATATTTCCTGGAATCTGTCAAATTAACTCAAGGAGAGATTTTACTACCACCGTCTGAAAGTATGGTATTGATAACTATTGAATAATGAAATAAAACAGCTATAGTTGTCTATGGCACCTCTGCACTGCTGAGTAACACCTTTACCGTTTCTTTGCCACACTTGTAGAAGCATGGACATGAATAAAGGGAGAATGAGACCCATCAGAAGTATTTTGATAATGCTGTACAATTGCACTTTTTCCTCTTTTTTTGGCTGAATTACTGTGTAAAGTCTGCACAGTTGGAGAGCTGTTTCCGCACCCCACAATAAGGATTCATCTCCTTTATTTAATCTCATCGTTATTGTGAACACATGATACTACAGAGCTTCTTTGTTTAGCTCTCGTGTTTCACCTCATGCCTCGTGTTTGTGAGGAGCTACCACTCTGCACCACATTCCCATGCAGTCAGACTAAAGTGTGATTACTGCAGTCGTAGTGCATAGTGGACACCCTTTAAAGAAAGATACTGCTGATATAAACGGTTAAGGGAATGTTAGGGCATTTTCATTAAAAAAATATTTCCATATAAATTACATGGTACAGCGGCTTATTATACACCTCTATATACATCTGTTCTGAAACATTTAAAACTATAAATTAACATTCTTCTCTTCAGTTTGACATTGCACATAGAAAAGTGTAAAACGGCACTGAATGGACATGCTCAAAGTGTTCTGACGGATGCTTTTCATCATCCAACGTGAACAGCACCAGTACAGTAGCTTCACCTTCGACGTGTGGAGACCAAGCTGTCGTATCAAGCAGCACGGGCCGCTTTAAATAAAGTGTAGCACAGTGAGAATTTCAGGAAACGCCGAGCTGTACTGGGAACGCACAGGCAGTGTGTGTGAGATTGTCATTAACAAAACAGAGATGAATGAATGTTCTTTAGTAAGTTTACTTTTGCAATGTGGTTCTACTGCTAATCTTTCTACACTGACGCACTCCATTCTTCTGTCATCGTGTCATAATCTGACAACACACCACGCGGATTTGCAACTTCATCCAAAGGGCATGTTTACATTTAGCTTTAGATTTGAATTGATGTAGACAGGACTGCAGTTGCACACGTAGCTGCAAAAGCATGGTGATATAAAATATTAGACTTAGGACTGCATAAAAAAGATTGGAACATCCTGGAATGGTACCAGGACTGCTTTCCAGATTTGCGGACAGTTTCTCGTGCATGAATAAAATAAAGTGAAATGGGTGGCTTTTTTTTTTTTTTATGCTGTAGAGGCTGCTGTACTTCCACGTCTGCATTTTTCAGATGCTTATAAATTAGCTCACATGGTCACGGTTGGAGTGTACTTTGTTTTTCTTCCCAGATGTTCAAAGAGACAAAGACAGGAATGAAAATGTCTAAGATGTTTAGGCAGGCTCTTATAAATTCATTTTCACTGTTTCAAAGATATTTAAACAGAGCCGTGCAGCTACAGTGTTCTCGTGTTATACCGTGATGTAACAACCGATGGTTAATAATGGCAATGGCCTTGTGACAGCAGACTAGAGAATCTCACCTGCGTGTTTTTTATATTTATTTTTAAAAGTGAATCATTTTTTCTTTTTTACCAATATTTACATTGAAAATTGAAGTTTATTATGTAACCGATAACAATAATTGTGTAATAACGATGGAATGTGCGCTTCCTGAGACCGTCGTCATCAGGTGAAAATCCCAAATCGTTGCCACCCTGTATTCAAATCACCAAGCTTACACTCAACTTACACTGCATTGCTTTGTATTGTAAAACCACAGCTGGCCAGTACAGATGAATGGAGAACTGAAAACGGTTTGTATGAAACTGTCATAGGGCAAGACACAAGGACCAGTGTTGACCTTTCAATGTCTAAAGCACAAACACAAACAGACAAAACTCAATTAAAACTTTTGTGTTTAAAAAAAAAAAAAATTAAATTCCCATGTAGTGTTTCAATTATATGTGTAATAAATAAAAATGAAATGATTTCATTAGGGTTTCAGGAAATGGACAACTTGTGAATGAGACACTATCCTTACAGCTGGGAACCTTAATCCTTCAATATATATTTGTAATATATCCAACACAAATCTAGGCTTTTGTATTTAAATCTGATGCAGCAAAATAATAAATTATAACCTTATGAAAATATAACTTCGTATTCCAAATAGACCTGAGCTGGATTTTTAAAGCCGTAATCAGACACAACCATCAAACCGCGCCATGGATGTACCACAGCTGAAGGCACATTATTTAAGTCCCCTCTCCCCCACCTTTCACTCGGTAGGTTGTTTATCAAAAGAGGACTCATCCCGCACTGCTCATCAAAAGCACCGAAAATTTGTAACTTCAAATATCTGCCGTTGTTTTTGAGGAAGCGGTGCAATAGCTGCAGCACCCCTTCTTCAGTCCCAGATTGAGGCTTTAAAAATCTAGATAGACCTTGCTAAAAAACTGGAGAATATCTCTCTAAGCGTGCTCCTGTAGCATGTGTGACATCTTAGTATTTACCAACCCTGATTTTTGATATGATGGTCATCTTACCACTGCATGTTCACTGTAAAGCCCCTGTCATGTGACCTACCATGAACATACCTTGTTTTGGGACAATATGGGAGCCAACTGAAATGTGGAGTTCTCATGCACACAAATCCCTTTGTGAGATTTCTCATTTTCACTCGAGTAATGTCGGCAGGGGCAGGGGTGTTGAGAATCTCACCATTAGTTAATGAAATAAACAACTGTTGGGCAAAAATAAATACTCTACTTTTGAGTAGGAGGTGGTACCAAAGTGTGAACAGACACTTAAAGGAAACTTTGTCAGACAAAAACGTTCCACATGTAAACACGTAAAAAGTTTCTTTTTAAGAGCTTTGATAAACCACTCGTCCCAGCAGTTTCACTGAAGGACCCACTGAGCACGACGTAGCCTGTAGATGAAGGCCCAGCACCTCGCACTTCTTCGGGTCCCCGATGTTATACGTCGGGTCAGTGCAGTCTCTGCTTGTGGTTTCTCGCCAGTGACGTAAAAGGCCGGCTTCATCTGGAAAGGGCAGCTTCACATCAAAAGATCACAACAAGCAGTTTTCCCCACTTTTAACCAACTTGTCATCGAGTTTGACTCCCAGATGACACAAAGTGCTTCCACCTTCACGGCCACGTCACGGGGGCAGATCTCAGCACACCGGTCAAGTCCACAGCGCTACCGAGTCAGCATGTTTCGATATTCTGAAACGCTGCCAGTCTGGTTTTGGGAATGTTGGTATTGCCTCTGTTGCTGCGGCGCCTGTTGCTGCTGCGCTAGTGGCTGCTGAATGTATCCCACAGTGCTTTGCTGTGGCACATTAGTGGTGTGTAAGAATGCTGGAGTAGATCCACCGTGTACAAGTCCTTGAGTCATCTGCAGACACAACAGGGAATATGAATGTAGTACAATAAGCAGACAGAATACTTTTTATTAGGTTTTATTTATAGATTCTAATGTTCGACTGATGCACAGTGCAAACAGTATACACATGAGGGCTGTCTCTGAATATCAAGACAGGCTCTGCAGTAGGTAGAGGATTATATAAAAATGTGTTTCAGTAGATAGTTGACTCTTGTTAAGCCAAGCTGTGAGGATAGGTTTCACTGCTTCAGCCCAGTTGACCCTGGACCAAGGAGCTGATTGTGAGCTGACTGTGAGATATTGGAAGAAGAGTGGAGAGGCACACCCCAGATGGTCATCAGCGACATCATTTGGGACTAAGAGGTCAGCAGCTATGGTTAAGAAGGCCTAACAGAGTCATTAAACTTAAGGGGTGTCCACACTGGGAGCAATTTGCTCTTCAGGCGTCACTTTGTCACTGATAGTTGGTTGCTACTGTACGTTCTAGGTTCCGGTTGCCTTGGTAACCCTCTAATGTATTTGGCACCCCATCATATGTCATCCTGCGCTCTCACTGGTAGTTAATTCAGTCACGCAGCTTAAAGTTCAGAAATGTTAAGCAGGATCCACTCAGTCAGTACTGCCTGCAGTTTTTTCACCTGTTGCTGCCTGAATTCACTGAATGACTGACTTTCTATCGTCCCTGGAAGTAACATTGCTGCTGGCCGCTTCTTATATGGACGCCTTCTTTAGAGAGAGAGAGTGGTGATGACCCACATCCCCCCAACGAGCTAATTGTGAACTGTTACTCACATGTTCATATTTGCTTACATAGACACAAAGATCACTCTGGAAATACAACATCATCCCTCATGGTTTGTGTGTGGAGTTTTTGTTTTGTTTGTTTGTTTGTTTTTTAAAAAGGTATATGCCCTCATTGTAAGCATTTGTTGATTTTAATGAACATTTCTTAAAACAAAACAAAAAATAATTCAGTAAAACATTAAAAACAATAAGAATCACTCGAAACACATTTAAAGTCACAGCACAGCTTTGGCACAAAGCTGAGGCTTTAAAACCTGTGGGAAATGCACCGTAGCTTGTTGCTGTGGTAACTCAGTATTCCGATAAAGTCTAATACCCAAAAAGATCATAAATAAATAGAAAGCCTTGGTTATTTATATTAAACAGCATTATGCAGCAATCCTTGACAAACTGCCTTTTAGTCTAAAAATGCGTGTAAGAGGCTCAGGACGACATGCTGACTCATGTTGCTCCAGCGTACCTGAAAGAACTGCTGTGGCTGCTGGAGCTGCAGGGAGTGCTGAGAGGCCTGAGGCTGCGAGTGGTAGGCTGACTGGGACTGGTGCGTGATGAAGCTGTTGTGTGGGATCATTATTGGAGACGTGAAGACCGGCGAGGGCACGAGGACGGCATTGCAGTTGACCTGTTGCATGGGGAATGAGGGGGCGAGGATCTGCTGCTCCAAGGTATATCTGTATGTGGCGCACGATGAAGAGGTTAGACACAATATGACATAATGCCACAAGTAGAGATGCGTGCGCAGTGAGAGCACTCACATAGATGGGGAGATGCCCATGTTGCACTGGGAAGGCTGCGAGGAGACGCTGGTGGGAACCAGAGTCTGCATTGGTTGGTTGAGAAGCATTCTGCAGGAAAAGAAACATATCAGGGTTAGAGTTTGGAGAACACGAAGAGGTAAACATAAAGTGAATGTTATTCCTAAAATATACCGTTTCATCATCACCTGCCATACTGACATTAACACCTGGAGTTCTGAGTACTATGAGTGTTTCTCAGGGCTCTTACCGTAGTTGTCCATCTTGGCTGAACTGATTGTCTGGGTGTCTTTGGTTTGCATCTTGCTGAGGCCTCGTGTTGGTTTGAGAGAACATCATGGGGTTGCTGTAGAAGGGCATCGTCAGACTCGTGTTTGTCTGCACTGGCAAACTCACTGACTGAGCCTGCCCGCTCCGGGAAATCCTCGCCTGGACCTACAGTAACAGAGACACTTTAGCGCAACCGTCAACTCAAATTAGGTTTCAATAAAACTACTTCCAACTGGTGGTGTTTCTGGTTTCAAATTTGGATTTCTCTCTTGCACAGCGATATACCTGTGTTGAAGGTGAGCTGTTCTCTCTCAGGAGCGAGTGTGGGGATGAGCTGTGAGCCCCGCAGACTGGTTTAGGGTGGCCCGACAGCTGTCTGATGACCCCAGACTGACTCTGCTGGGCCGGCCTTCCCGGGCCCTGCTGTTGCTGCTGAGGCTGCTGCTGCTGCTGGGCCTGACTAAAGTCATTGTGGATAGGCTGCTGTAACAACATCTAACACACACAGAAATAGACAAATTTAATTAATTCTTTTTAAAAAGAGACAACTTATTGATTTTCATAACCTGTCCCGGATGTAGCTCTCCCCTTGCCCTATGACAGGTGGAATATACCTCAGCACCCACATGACTCTGAATTGGAGGACTGAAAGAAGACTGACGGATGGATGTACTTGAAAATTAATTCTTGTTTATTTGTATGTCAGCAGGATTACACAAGGAAAAAAAAAAAAAGAAGCTGAATTTCACGAAACTTGGTCGAGATGTAGTAAACTGTGGCGCAGGCTAGATCACTTGTCTTTAACTGCAAGACAGGGCATTGTCAGGATGCTATAATACTGACACGTATAGTGGGATCATTTAAGGTTCAATTCAGATTAGTTACATGTCGATGTGTGGCATGTTTATGCTTCAAATTACAGCTCATATCATGTTGCCTGAACAACCAGGAGGTAAGTGCAAAACAAAGAGACAATCACTAGACTCAGTCTTTCGTGTTGGCCTCTAGGTGGAGCCTTTTGTCCATTACTGGCTATTATAGGTAAGGTAGGTTGACTTTTCTCAACAGCTGATCTGTACATAATGAGCATTTATTTTTGAATTTAAGTCTATGGCTGCCCATTTTGCCAATACAGAACAAAAACACTCCACCCCGTGTCGTGTTAATATCTCAAGATTCACTCGCGGCTGAATAAACGATCGCTGCAGTCTCTTCATTTGAAAGTGTGGGAACACTACCTGTAGGTTAGCAAGATGAAGCTTCTCCTTAATGTCGTGCAGCTCCTGCTGTTGTGTCTTAATGTCAGCTTGCAGAATGCGCGTCCTCTCTTCCAGCTGTTCCTTCAGCTGGTTCATGACACCAAGCTGCGGCTGCTGCAGCTGATACATGGAGGACTGCTGCTGCTGCTGCTGCTGTGGTTGCTGTTGCTGGATAGAGAGAGCAGGTGAAAGAGACGTAAGAACACTTTTGTGCTTTTTCAGGGAAATGGACAAATGTGGCTATAATCAAGTAGCGTGAGTCATGTAATGGTTTATTCCTGTCACAGTGGAAAGCACACCAGTCTTCCAACCTTTTGTGCAATATTGATTCTACAGTTCAAATGTAACACGGATGAATGATTTCTGGGAGAAATACACAATAACTCTTCATTTTTTTATTAAACCGTGCACAACCAGCAGGTGAAATAAACACATCCAGCAGTAACACTAAGACACTGTACACAAGCAGAAAGTAGGAAGGCAACAGGCTGGAGAGGAAGTCTAAACACTAACCATTGCGGAGTGCTTGCTGCAGGTAGGAGAAAGGGGGAGGCTCATTGGGGAAACAAGGTCAAAGGAATTTTGTCTTTGTGCCAAATTCTACAGGGAGAAAAAAATGGGAAAAGTTGTTTTATGTAACACAATTTATGAGACATTAATGTGTCATCTGTTGTTTCTTGCAAACCATTTTTATCTCCAAAGACAAAGAGATACATGTAAACACTGTGTAAACTGACCTTTGAACTGCTTGGTTGGAATCTGGCAGATGTTTTTTCAGGCCCAATGGAAGCAGACTGCCATGATGGTGTGCAGGCTTCTGTGTAGGAGTTTGCTGCTGCAGGGCAGAGACAGGTCACCTCTAAACAACTCGGCCGGGTTTGGTCATAATCATGTGAACTAATGTGAACACTTGTAACTGCAACAACTGAGTGAATTACCGTCTTGTGTTTATACTCATTTCACGAGTGGGATAATCGTTGTGTCAGTAACACATTTACAGGTTTTAGGCTTCATCTGCAGACTCTCAGTAATTTTTTTTGCGTAAAATAATAAATCCTGACCTGCCCTGCAAAGTTATTTAGAATAGTTTTACAAGGAAATTGGTGCCCAAACAATTGCTTATGACTTTAGGATAAACATAAAGCCTGTGTCAACATTCGAGGTAAAAAAAAAGAACAAAAAAAAAAGAGCTAATTTTAATGTCTAATTTCTGCAGCACAGTTAAGCCTTTATAAAACCTTTTCCACACTGTAGCCACACTCCCACAAGACCTATCAACAGACTTTGATTTCTAAAATAAAATAAGTTTCCCAAACAAAAATGGCCTCACTCCTTTTTAAAAGGGAGACCTTTATGCATTTTTTCCCCTGAACAGAGAAACTATAGCCTCTCTGAGAGAAAGCCAAAACTTCTTTGTATAGCAAACTGCTGATTTGGAATCTGTGATTACTCTCTCATTCTACCACAAATGGTTTTTCATTGTAGCAAAGTTTAATATATGTGTGGGCTCAGGGGAGACTGGAACACTGTTTTACTTTGTAAAAACTACAACTGTAATGAAGCTGCCACTGGTGTATTCTTCATAAATATGCAAATGGAAATGTTTTGGCATACTAGGCGGTGGGTGGAAGCGCAGCAAGTCGGTGAGAATGGGGGCTCAAACAAATAGGGCAGGCTAAAGTAAGCCTTGGAAACCTTTCACAGATGCATCATCACCCACATACACCGAGGTGGGTGTAGTGACAACGTCTGGAGTTTTATTAGTGATCACAAAGATTACATTAAAAAAAGGATCGAGTGTGGGATTCTTCTGGAAACTAAAAACTGATCTTCCATTTCCATTACTAATGAAAATGTCAAACCCAGGGACAGAGGGTTATCACTAGACTCGCATTATTTTGCTGCCTACAATCCCAATAACAGATCTTCCACCCATACACAGGAGCAGGATTTCTGTAAATAATGACCTACTGTTGAGTGAGTTAGCACTTTGGGGAACAGAGGATGACTCACATGCAGAGTCTGACAGTGCTGTGTGGGAGGACTTCCGGGAGCTGTGGGAGGACACCGAACGTGCACCGCTGTTTCTGTCCCGTGGAGCGTCCAATGTGGAGCAGATGTCCAGATAGAGCTCTTGAGCCTGGAACACAGAGTAATGTTCAACATGGAGGGTCAGGTTTGAAGCCGACCTTGTAAATGTCACATGCTGTGCAGTATGTGTCCGAGTTACCTTTACAGAGGAGGGGGCTATCTCAGGTGGCGACAGATCTTCAAGGCCAAACGCTCTCCTTCTTTCAGCTCGCACTTCAGCATAACTGAATTAAAACAGACAATGCAGTATTAAGGGAGGCTAGATCGATACACCCCTTACCCAAAGACAGAGGAAATGTATACACGTAGACACACACACACACAGAAAGAAGAAACCAGGCTTACCTGACAACAGTGTGCGTGCAGACGATGAACTCGGGTTTGGAGTTCCACTGGTGGTAAGTAATGTAGTAGTGAGTCTGCAACCAAATCCACTGCTGACCTTTGGTAAGGAATCGATAATAGCAGGATTTACCTTTTCCAAACTGCATTACTAAGGAGAGAAAAAAGAAAGTCCAAAAGAGTGCTTTGACATTTCTGTGTACAATTTGTACATTTGCCCTTGATACAGTGATCATAAGGACTGCTAGGGAAAAAAAGCAATAGAAAAGTAGCTTACATTGCTTGTGACATTGGGCTATGAGCTCCAAGTCATCCACATGATAGTAATCATAGCCAGAAGTTCCAAGAACCTCGAAGGGTAAATAGCCTATGATTGGCGAGGCTCTGAAACACACACACACACACACACACACACAGGGCAATAAACATGCAAGAAATACTTTTTT
This sequence comes from Etia nguti, assembly GCA_015106755.1. NCBI lineage: Eukaryota > Metazoa > Chordata > Actinopteri > Cichliformes > Cichlidae > Etia > Etia nguti. The sequence goes on along the minus strand of VUQG01045404.1, from coordinate 93,829 downwards.
TTAAAGTATACACTGGTAACTGTCAGGATAATAAATATTTTACCTGTGATCTAAAAACAGAAACTTCCATTCAAGGCTGTGTCTGGAGGTGAATTCATCACAGGGATCTTCCACGTTACACAAATCCTAAACAAAAACAAAAACACTGAGAAGGTCCCCGCTAATATTTCACAGGGAAGCAAGGCATGATCATGTTATGTACAGTATGTTCTGTATATAGTCATAGTTTTTAATATTAGAGTTGGTAAAGTGCATGATGAAACTTAACACAAAAAGATCATTACACATCAAGAATCTGCTTAGAGGGGACCAAGCAGCAACAACCACCGAGCATGTGCAAAAAGCTGCAGTTCCTCAAATGGCCACTTGAGGCTGGCAACAAAAGCGAGTCAGTCCCTTTAGATTCCAATGTGAGAGAAGAGGAGGTGCAGAAAAGTGTTTTGGTCTCTGGCTAATTTGTCCATAATAACTGTAAAGAGGATGATTTCTTTTTATTACTCATAATTTTTATATTAAAGGTTTAATGTTGTGTGTCATCATGGTAACTAGGACACTAGCAGTCTCCGAGGTGTCACCTTAGCTAATTTTACGTTTGTTGTGTGCATTTTGGAACATGTTAATAAAATTATCTGAAAAACAGTATGGCTTCTTGTGTGGTTAGTGATCCAAAGAGTATGTGCTCCAGCTCTGCTGAATGAAATTCAAGTGTTTTATTAGTACGTTACTTACTAACAAGCAGGCGTCTGTGCTTGTGCAATACACCCATGTACACAATGGATGCATTTTCCAAACTAGGATTACTAGCAGACAACGTGGCAACAGCCATAAATCTAGTCCACAAACCAAAGACACAGTTGCTATGTCTATCTTTTACATATTGTCTATGATAATGCCAACGTTTTTATTAACACTTGCGTGTCACCGTCAAAATGCTGTGCCCTTGAACCTCTAAGGAAAATGAGAACAATGCACCTTTGAAAAGAACTGGGAAATTTTGTATTCCCGACATTTCAAAGGATTCATCTTGAGACTGAGAAAAGGAAAAAAATCTTTCCATGTCATTTGGCCCAGTAGATATTGTTCCAGTCATCCCATCTGACCAATCAGTGTAATCAGCGTGTTTTCCAATTTGGAATAAGTAGTCGGTAGAGCTGAAGCCTGTGCAATAGATCAGGCGGGTTTTTTTCTAAGCTTTTTGGCTTTTAATAGCAAGTGAGCATCCTGTATATATAAACTGCACTCTAATTAAATGCCAATATGCAAAATAAGTCAATCTTCAATGAACCATTGCTGGAAACGTGCCATTTTATAAATTTCCTTTGGGATGCTCAGAAAGGGTAGAGGTAAGTATAAAATCTGAGCTGATCTCACAAAAAGTTACAAGAGTGCGACTTTAATTCCCTTCTGTAACTTGACAAGTGGCCAGATTTCAACTCAAAGGGCCCTTTAGGGATCACGGCGTATCCTCATGATGTAACAAGTTGGCAAGTACACAGTGTGCCACACTGAACCTATTTGCCACGAGAAATTTTCCAGAGTGTGTGCGCCACGATGGAATCAGTCGAAGTGTGTCACTTCTCAGACCTCATTGTGCCACTGATCCAAGCTCACTGTTGCTGCATGGACCGAAACTGCTTTTAGTGCCACATTTTAGCCCTTGAGTGATATAGTGACGGCACACACAGCGACACAAGCAGAGAAACAAAGCAACAGAAGCGCCGTCAGGCTGCTGCCTTATTCACATGATGATGCCACAGCAGGTATCGCCAAATATTTGATTTCACCCCCGGCTCCCACCCCCTGGGTTTTTTGCTTGTTAGGCAAATGTGTAAAGTGCTACTCTATGAAGTCACAAGTAGAGAAACAAAGGAACAAGATTTAATATTCAAGCTGGTTTTACCTTCAGAAACTGTGGAGTGACTAATCGCACAGTAGCAATGAGGCAGACCTGCTCCTCCAGAGATGACTGCAGACTCCTTGGTAACGTCAACTCGAGCCCATTACAAGAAGACGTAGGCACTGTGTGACCAACATGTACATATGCATCTGTATTTTTGTTTTGTTTTTTCTAAATGTATTTTTTTTTAAAGAAAACAAATCCTTACCATGGTTGTGAAACTTGAAATCTCCAACAAACTTGACATACTCATATACAGGTGGCTCTTTTGGGTTCATGTTACCTCTAGCTAGATGACAGCAAAATTCAATATGTGCCTCACCTAAAAAGCAGATATTGTCATGGTTACACCCTGAACATAATGAAGTTTACATGCATCATCATAAAAGCTGTAAATGAGGTGCTTCTCAATGGTATTTTTGACAGCTGTTATCTTTTCAACAGAAAAACCAAAGAATCAAAATGCTGACAGGCACCATTAGAAGGGGTTTCTTTTTTTCCAGTATTAGGACAGTGTAAAATAAAATCACATCTTATGAAACTTACTTTGGCATAGCAAGGTAATAAAGTGTAATCATTTTTACTGGTAAAAAAACAAATGATGGATGTGCTCAAAGGATGTTGTTTACTGCAGACTTGGCTTTGTGACAGTTTGCTATTTAGGTCTCTAAAGATAGGCCGAGACTCTTGCGACTCGCCCTCTCGCTTTCCCAGAAAAGTCCAATAGTAACACAGGATTAAGGTCAGTGTCTTGAGCCTCCCATACTACATTGCTTTGGATTACTGTGCTAACATAACAGTGATTTAAAGTCTTAACTATGATACTAAGCTAGCTCCTATTATTAGCTAAAAGTCTAATCATAGATACACACTAATCAGCAATCCAATAACCTGCGGACCATAATTCGACTACCTTCTGCATCTAAGTTTCAGTCCAAACAGTCTTTGTGACAAAAACTCTACAAGACAGAAAACAACAGTCACGTGTAGTTTTTGTACTTCAAACAAAGAAAGAAGATTCTTGAGCCAATGTAACTTTTTGAGCTGATATTTAGTGGAGAATTACACCAAGGCTGACTGTTCGGTCCACAGCATTTTGATCTCCCAAATTGGGAGACAGTCTACAGGCTTTAACCTTTCTACTTCCGCTGTGCTTCAACACGATGACCCAGACACAGTGTGTGCTGAGAGCCCGCTCAGCAGGATACTCACTGTCAAGGAAGTCAGCAGCAATGGGGTCAGTCATCAGCATGTGGGATGATAGCAGCTTATACACCTCCCCGTGCTCCCGCTCCGGGAGGAAATTCAAGATATTTTGGTCCACCATATCTGACTGGTGCAAAAAAGACAGATGAATGGCAGTCAGTCTTGCTGGCACCATTTCAACAAGTGATATCTTACACAACAGTCTTAATGGGAGTCACAACAACAATCTGCTTCAGATAAAGCAGCAAAACAGAGCTTTTTTCTGTTGCCACAGTTCATACACTCAAAGTCTAATTTCACTGTTATGGCAACAAAAATAAAACGAGGACAAGATATGGTGAAGTGAAATCTAATGTTGTCTAAATCACTGCTATGCTTAAGTGACAATACAGAGCTTTGATGGTTGCATGAATTTGATTAAGGCCCTCTTACTTACCGGTAAATGGCCAATAAGTGAGGAAACACTGTCAGACACATATATGATGTTACCATCTGTAGTTAATGCAACCAAGAAACCATCTAGGGCCTGCAAGAGGGAGGAAGTTACCACAATTATATTACTGTATTACAGCATGTTGAAAAAATGCACACTAATTGCACAATGTCTCATCAGGGCTTAATTAACTCATCAGCACATTATGCTGACGTGTTAACGTGCTGATATTTACTCTGCTTTCGCACATTGCCTAATGAGACCTCACATCTTTACTTCTGATTTTATAGCTATAACTATAAATACACACACTTAAAATAAAAATCATCATTTTAGAGAGGATGTAGCTTTGCCTTTGTGTTTATTAATATTACCTAATAGCAGAATTAAATAACAGCTACTCTTCAAAGACATCCTCCTGAAATTTACCTCCAGCATTAGCTGAGTGAACTCTTCATTACTGAGAAACGAAGGCTTCCAGTCCTGCCTCACATCGCAGGTGTCATTCTGTGCAGTGATGTCTGGAAAAGAGAAAAGGGCGGAGAAAATGTTAGAATTAAGTCTATTAAATTAACAAAACTAAATAGAAATCCTTGAAAAACTCATACATGCCATATGGAGACTACATAAAAGCTCGTACCTTTCTGTTTCTGCAAAAAGTCGATGGTCCTCTGCAATATGGTGGACTTGTCCATCTTGCGCGGATGGCCCTGACCCTGCAGCATGGTGCACAGCTCTTTGATGAGCACATTGAATTGGTCTCTTCTCTTCTTTTCTGATTTGTTACGGGATGCCCTAAAACAGAGCGATTATTGAAGTGAAAATTAAGTGACTTTAGTTCAGTTATCGTGTTTACACGGAAGATACAAAACCTAAGACAGTTCGGAATATAGAAAAAAGAAAACTAGCAGAACAAGAAAGGTAAATGTAACAGCGGCATGAAGGCATAAGGCATGAAAAAAAATAATTAAACATGGATTTAATCATACAGAATTTACATTTCTAAAAAAGACAAGGTTGGTTATTCTACCAACGGCTAAGCCCGGTGGTTAAATTTGATATCTTCTGACACCATGTCCTAGAGTGTCCATAGTAAGGTGTCATATAAGAAGTAATACGTAAATCTGGAGTCGAACCTCTGTGAGAAGAAATCAGTCGCTTTTAGACACCAGTATTTGTAAGTGTGTAAAATACAAAAATGAGCCAAAAGAGGCCCAGATTAACTGTAATGTCACAGAAAATGAAATTAATTTCTTTCTTTCATTTATTATGTCCAGTCCAGTTTCTTTTAAAGTGATGACCTACCACCAGAAATCTGTTTTCTATTGCCATTTCCATTTATGTTAATAGTAATAAATTTGTGATATGTCAGTACCTTTTTGCCCTGTCCTTCTCATCTTCATCCATTAAATCGTCCATGCAGCTATTGGTGCTTGAAAAAGAAAGATACACGTTAGGAAGAAGTTCCTTTGAGATCATCAAACACGTGTGTCAGTGATAATATAACAGGAGCAGGTCATATTTTTGTCTTTTGCACAATATAACAAACAGTTTTCAAGGCAAGACTTTTGAGCTGTCCCAGTACGAGAGCAGTTTTCACTAACAACCTCAACAATGGCCCCATCATCCAGGATTCACAAAAGCCAGGACTGTCAAAGTAAAGCAGATAAAAGGAACATAGTCATTGTTTATTTTGTCTTGTAGTCCTGCACTACCTTCTGTGAGATGGTAAAATATGTTTTTTTTTTTTTTTAAAAAGCCCATTTAATTGTCAATCTCAAGAAATTGCCAGAGACAATGTGTGGAGCAACAACTATTAATGCTGTGATCATGTTAGAGGTAACCTGATAACGCATTTGAAGCCTCTGGTCTTCTCCCATGTTTAACAGGTCACTGTGACTTGTAAGTGACCTACTCCACATTTGTATTATTGGTTTATACTCAGAGGCTCACGTGGTTGGATGTCTAAAGTCAGACAAATCACGAGTCACGTCCATATCTTTTTTCTTATGCATTACTCCTGGTTATAACAGGATATTTACTACCTGAGAACACAGCAGCAGGAGTTTATTTTTATCGACTGTAACTGGTTAATCAGCAGCAACAGAGATAACCAGTCATAAAAAACTGTGTTAAATGTAATCAACCTTGTCAGTGTATGACTTTGACCCAGGTATGGCCAGTATCAATTTTTCAGAGCAGATTTCAGGTTTAGTTTTGGTTTTTTTTTTAACTAACTTATTTTGAAAATTCCATCTTTCTCACTTTTTCTGACTGTGACCATCTGCATTTATCCAAAGGGTGAGGCTGTAACAATGCCTTTGTGAGCCAACAGTGAATTACGCATGAAATAATATCAAAATACAACTTTGCCCGAAGAGCATTTTTCTCGTACAAACTGAAATAAGAATGTTTTTACATGATTACACTGACTATGACCTGCTTTATATTCATTGCCATGTGAGTATCATGTGATAGGCTGTAACTCTGGCATTATCTTTAAAATGTCAAAAGAAGTGATTGGCTTGTACATCATAGACACAGCAGGTATTACAAAAAGAAAAAACTACTACTGAGGAACAGTTAACCGAGAGTTATGACTGGACAACCCTGCGTGAGTGTTACTTATTATTCCTGTGGTATTGGATCAATATTAATATAGTCCCACAGTGATTCATAAAATGCTTCATTACTCTTGATGGATGTAAGTGCTTTGATCACATTTGTATAAAAGGGGTTTTTTTGCTTTGCATTGCAGATGATGTTCTAAGAGAACTGACTGAATATTGAACAGCACACTCCTCACACAACTCAAACTGAGGGTCATTCAAGACAGATATGTTCTTCATTGTTAAAATCCAACATTTACCACATGTTTGTTATACAGTTTATGTTTATACATTTCTCACATGTGTTGTAGTTTTGTGCATGTATGCTCACAATGAAAGACTACGAAAAACTGCTAAATGGTAATGTCTAAAACGATATACCAGATTTCTTTCCACTCTTGAAATCTACAGATTCATATTCATATTTATCATATATACATAAAAAGTTTCAGAATTACTTGAATGGTATATTGTGTGTACCGCTACAGTGTTGGTTATGAAGCATGAACTAAATAAAGAAATCAAAATGAAGGTAACTTTATTTCATACTCACTCCCATTCCCTCCGGCCAGATGGACAGGGGCCACCGAAATCAGAAAGGTTGTCCATACTCACTCCTTCTGCCAACCAGGCCCTTTCTGAAGTCTTTTAAGTCCCATCCGCGCCGTCCTCGTCTAAACGTTCTTTTATAAAAACTTAGCACGGTCCCGCTGTCCACCACCTCCTCAGTTCGATTAAAGAAATGCCAAATCCTGTGAAAACAGACAAAACTCCTGAGCAAAAACTGCAGGGCACGCATTAACTCAGTGACACACCTGTTCAGCTGCTCGATGACCTGCTAAAGTTTAACCCAAGCATCAGAATGAAGAAGAACTGCGATTTAAGTGACTTTGAACATAGCATGCTTGTTAGTGCTAGACGGGCTGGTCTGAGTATTTCAGAAACTGCTGATCTACTGGGATTTTCCCCACACAGCCATCTGTAGGGTTTATAGAGAAAAAAAAAAAAAGAGGTTCAAACAAGAGAAAATATCCAGTGAGTGACAGTTCTCTGAGCAAAAACGCCTTGTTGGAGTCAGAGGTCAGAGGAGAAAGCCCATACTACTTGGAGCTGAAAGGAAGGCAACGGTAACTTAGATAACTACTTGTTACCACAAAGATAAGCAGAATAACATCTCTAAACACAGAGCAAATCAAACCTTGAAGTAGATGGGTAACAGCAGCAGAAGACCACATTGGGCACCACTCGTGTCAGCTAAGAACAAGAAACTGAGGCTATCGTCCACACAGACCCACTGAAACTCAACAGTGGAACACTGAAACAACGTCCCATCTGATGAGTCTTGATTTTTGCTACAAGATTTGGATGGCATCCTCAGAAGTTGGTGTAAACAACATAAAAGCATGGATCCATCCTGTTCAGTGTGCATATGTTCCGTTGACAAAAGGGGGTCAGAACTAGCAAGGTCTACCCAGTGAGTGAGCGTAGACCGACTGCTTGCTCTCAGGTCATTTCTGCAATTAAATCCATAATAATTGAGCCTTTAAAATCCTGGATACAAAGCAAACATGGTATCACTGTCACCACAAGATTTTCCATGAGAACACTTTGTTCAAATATTTAAAATTAATGTTCTCCCAAGCCACTTTGTAAACACATCAAGAAAATATGACATTTGTTGCGAGCTTGACCACTAACAGAGTTATCTTTTTTTTTTAAAGAGCAGACGGTGGAGACAAGACAGGAAAGATGGGAGAAAGAGCAGGAAGACATGCAGTAAATGGCCTAATCACAGATTTGAAACTGGGCCTCTGCAATGTATAAGAAGCCTTCTCACAGCACATGGTTTCCCCGCTGAATCCACTGAGCCACACGGGCCGTTTTAACAAATCAATTACAGTCGCACCAATGTTAACACCGTGAGAGTTAGCATTTTCTGCAGGACAAATTTTTCTTCAGGAAAAATACTCAATGTTTTATTCTCCTGAAAAAAAAAACAGTTTTTTACTGTGAGGACTTGATGTGTGCTGAAAGACATTAATAATGCAACATGAAGTGAATTAACCATTTTCACCTGGCTGGAGTACTTCATCACTTAAGAAGCGTTTTTGCTTAGGACGAGCTCCTCTGACCTAGAAAAAAGTCTGAAGCAGACACTTCTTTTGATAACCTGGCCTGAAAAAACAGAGCGCACAGCAGCCACCTTCTTCACACATCCTTTGTATACGGCAATCTTAAACAACATGGAGCAGACGCTTCTTTTATAGACCAAACTAAGAACTCACTCAGCCGAGCTTTGGACAGCTGCAGTTAAACAACATGAGACTGTATTCACTTGTAGACCAATTAATAACACGTCTCCATATAATCTATACATAAAAACATATGTTTTCCCCTTATTGTGGCTGACAGAACACCATGCATCTTCTTAGTAAGCCAGTAATTAAGAGCAATTATTATATTCCAGACACTTTCCAGTAGGAAAACAACGCACATGCTTTCCTTTAACCTTGATTAAAATTGTCCGCGGTTTCGTTGTCTGGAAATACATTCAACTCTGAATCAATTATATTCAAATTATAATTATAGTTAGTGGTCCATCTTAATGCAGTCAGTCGTCTGTGTTTGTCTTATTCCAAATGTAGCCTACACTGAGTGGCCTCAGGCAAAATTACTAGACATTGCTGCTTCCATCATTTTGCATCTAAATGAGACCCACAGGGACAAGAGAATCACTATGACTGGAGATATCGGAGTGATGCGTTGCAGTCTTTAACAGCTCACTGCTAAAAAGAATAAAAGTCTCTGGTCTAAGCAACAACAAAATAATGTCTGCATTCGAGCTCACACCCTTTCCTTCTTCATAAAAGGAATCATTTTCTATCTTGGGTTTCCAGACTCTCGTTCCTATAGAGCATATAGGAACACACAATTGTTTGAAGCTGGTGTTTAAGCACCACTTCAGCCTGAGGTAATTGAGCCAGTAACCACTTGCACACCAACACTGTTGTAGAAATGTAATTATGTGCATTCCTTAAGGGGAAATATATGAAAAGATGATGGGCTAACTTCTGGAGAGGAAATCCATGGATTAATCTCATTCTCAACCTCCTTTATATGCTAAAGTGTACATTTCCCCACTGGCATGTTTAGTATCGTAATTTAACTCAGACCATTTTTTTCAGTTATTCTCTATCATTTACATCAGTGAAATCCTGAAATTCATGCTCTTATATGCATTTAAATCTGATTTAAAGGGACAGTTTGGCTGACACCAAAAACTAGTTTTGAGCTGCCCAGCTTTGGAGATATCAGCCTTGGAAATGTGTTCCTCCTCTTGAATATAAGGGAACTAAAAGATGTTTCCCTGCTCTGCGCACCGGTAAATATAGAAACAATTTTCTCTTTTAATAAATAACACCTCCCAACTGTATCACTGCAGAAGAAATGGTCCATCTAGGCATGACAAGAGGCTAAGGTTAATGGTGGCGTGACATGATGAAAACACCTGAGCTGTGATGTCAGTGGGCCCTGTGCACAAAGGTTTTTTTGTTTTGTTTTGTTTGGGTTTTTTTATCTGGTTCCATGATATCTAAAAATAGAGCCTGACGGTACAGATTTTTGCTGATTTAAACATTTTTTTCTTTCAGACACACAAAACATAAACGCGTTTCCCTAAAATTGGTATGTTTGCAAATAGCTAATATCAGCCAATATATCGGCATGGCCAATAAATAGGTCGGGGTCTAATCTAAAACAAAGCAAAGGAATATTATGTGAACTTCACTTTTAACTCTGCATGTTTAATATTTGAAGACTATGGACAGCTGCTATTTCAAAAGTGACCATGGATAAACTAAAAGTATATCACTTATGCTTTATTTTCATGCTAATCCATATTTTTAAAGATCCAAATGCTACATTTCGCCTTAAATTCAGGCTCTGGTGTTTAACATTTTGTTATGCTATCCTTGTCTGTGTTTTACTGCAGAAACTCCCCTCAGCTTCCTGCAACTGCTCCGCGGTAAAATCCTTCCAGTCCAAAAAGAGTCCAAAACACAGAGCAGCGGGCAAAAATCAAACACTCAACCATAATTTATATTTCTAGTTTGCTTCTTTCCCCATACTTCATGGGCATATATGTAGTATATTTGTAGCTTATATGTAGCCATTTGTAGGGCATCAAATGGGTCAGACTGAGCTAATAAGGTAAGGAACTCAAATGAGAAGCACAAAGCAAGAAGATATTGCTGAAAGCCTTTTACTGCAAAGCAGTAATTCAGGCATTTTTAATGTCATTACTTATATTGTTGTGGGAAAGGTTCCCATGTTAACAAGCTGACATTATGCTTTAGGTCACCACAAATTTGTGACGTCTTAGCATTAGCTTGTAGCTAAGGATGTCCTCTTTATGGCACACAAACTTCCATCCCACTTTCAGGTTTCCATAGCTTAGTAAAGATTTCCACACAAAGGTGTCTAAAAACACATGAGAAAAGAAACCCCTTTGTATACAGAGCAACCCTCAGGATGGAGCTCTAAAGTGTTACCGAAAAATCAAGCTAATATTTAATTGGGCCAGATTGATGAGAAATGCTCTGCAAAAAAAAACCCCAAAACAAAACAAAAAAACATTAGCTACCGCAGAGGGGAAATGCCAATGTTTAATCAGAAACACAATTTCTGCATTTACTGCCCTACTTACTGCCAAACTACTCTTTAGACTGTTTATACTTTTACAGCATAGACACAGACGAAAAAGATCTTCCTGAATTGTTGACAAAACAAAAAAGCTGAAGTTTGTATAGCAAACAACAGAAATTACCACTCATAAACTGATCTACTGTGTAAATGTTCATTTTTTCTTCGCAAGATTGAAAAGAAACACACTGCTTTAAGACCTCATGCAGCTTTAAATGTATCTTCTCTCTGCACAGCTAAAATAAACCTCACATATCCATCTGCATTCTAGTACTGAGGTTAAACCACACCTTGCAAGGTCAACAGCTAAAAAACATCCGAGTCTCGTTACACTCGTGCCTTCGGGTATTTAAAACCCTTTAAATTGAAACCTGAGCTCACTTCGCAAGGTGGTACACTGAAGTTCAAGTTCACGATGAACACTGTATGTAAACAGGCTGTGAAAGAGGCAGAGACAATGACAATGGCCATGAAATACTTCATTTCTTTGTGAATTCTTAGCGTGTAGGCTTTGCATAGCAGTTTAAAAGAACTCTCCGCCCTCAACTATAGCTTGTTATTAGGTTTAATATGCTCCATCTGTGCATTTAATTTAAACTTAATAACTATTATCACTTTGAGATGAAAATCATTTACGTCCACATTTGAAACATTTGCTACCCTTATTTTCATTTCAGATGTGAGTCGGTGAAGCTCACTAATGGCTTTAATGAGTAAAAAAGCACGCGGGTGTCATGCTGTTTGCTGAGAGCTGAGGACCTAAAGTACTCCTCTACTGCAGTGAATGACAGCTAAAAAGCTCTCGTGTCCTCTCCACTTTTGCTTTTTCACCTTTAGGTGGTATTTGTGATGATGTTTAAAACACTCAGGTCATGAGCTGCAAACACATTCAGGCAGGATGGGTTTTATTTTTTTCATTTTGTAGTTTTAAAACATATGAGACGCTAAAGAACTGTCATATTATCTGTGGATCTTTGCTAATGATGGATTACCCTCATGCAAAAGCAGCAGGAAACTGGTTGTTTTTGATAGCATCAGAAGCTTTAATACCGGCTTGCAGAACGCATGGGCGCGTGATGAGATGAGAGATGCTGACAGCAGATATTTCTCTGTCAACAAAAAAAAAATACCTGTTTGACATCAGTGCTAGGGACATGGGCAGCGAGCATGTGAGCGCCAAACCATAAGGACAGAAGCTTTTAAAGATTTTCTGTCATGGTAGAATAGATTTAATTAACATTTCCCTATATTGATGGCATGCACATACTGCAAGTGTGTCAATGTCAAAGTACAGCTTGGTCAAATGTTATGTTCTAAAATCATAAGTATATAGGAGCAAAACTCAGTATTTAATTTGTAAGGCAAGGGACCAGATAATGTGCTGGCTTAAACTATATTTAACTGATCAAGAGCTATGTAATTTTTCTACTTATAGTTTATTTCACAACTCACAAATCAGAATTAAGACTTGCAAAGCTAGTCTGCATTTGAACAGATCTAACACTTTAACTACAAATTTTGAGTTACAATCAAGAAATTAGATTGTAATGTTAACAGTGGGGCAGCTCTCTTTTTAACATCTCTGAGCAGAGAGTAGGACTGGGAGTACTTTGAGATTTGAACTAAATCCCCCAAAATTGCATTTGTTGAATTTAGTTAAGGCGTCTGATGTATCCATGGATTGTTTTGCCCTCTGATTTCTATCACAATTCATAATTCGACTTAAAATGCATCCCTATCGCCCACTATTTTTCAATCCATAAAGAAGAACCTAGCAAATCTTTGCTAACCATTAGCACAGATTTGCTCATTACATTAAAAAAAAACTATCTAATACTAATACTAATATCAAATTATCTTGGAAAATCAAATCCCTTTAAATATTAGCTGTCAGCTATGTCTGTTTTAAAAACTACAACAACAAAAAAAACCTAATCGGCATTGTTTAGGTTTGAAAAATTAGGCCAGTTCTAAAATGCAAAAAGCTGGAGTATATCAAACGTGGTAGCTTGAGGCTAACAGACTGTTGCAGAAAAAGGTTAAATTCCTCCTACTGGGTGGTATTTTTTTTAAACAACTCAGCCTTTAAATGCTATTAAGGTATACAGTAATGCCTTATTAGGGCAAAGCTGGTTTGACTGACAACTGCATGGTAACACAGCTGTGTTAGCAGTGTTAGCATCAGCTAATTAGAGACAGAGAACTATTCCTCTCACTGTACCAGTGTTGGTGCCTTTTATTCCAATTACCTTACATAGAATGTGGCTTGCTATCCAATATTAACAACCCAACCAAGAAGTCTGCTATATGTTAGCACTAATTAGCAGGTACATGTACGGCCTTAGCAAATATACTAGCACACCAACGTCTTGTTTGATTAAAAACCCAAGATGGGGGCACAATTGCTTTGTCTGTCTTTTATATACAGATTTTGATAAATGCACAAAACTGTTTTAGAATACAAACAAAAAACATAATAATGTAATAAAGAAACTACTTTCAACTGCTCCCTTATTCACAAGCGGTCACCACAGTAGGTAGCTCCGCATGTTTTAGCATTTTCACACCAGATCCCCTTCCTGTCTCAACACCAAGGGGAATTGTGTCCTCTCCCCGGGATCAAACCTGGAAACCAGTGCTCTATGGAGCCACTAAGAAAAATCTGTAATGAATTCAAAGGGTCAGTAGCTAGGAAATACAGACTGCACGGTGGTCACCCACCAGTGGTTATACATGTACATTATGCAGTTACAAGTGAAAAACATAGACATGCTATTAACACATAAATCATTTGCTCCGCCAAAAATAATCAAGAATCTGGTTCCCAGAATGAAAGGTTACAATTAAAAAAGAAAAAAGATAAACCACGGCCTCTGAATAACCAGGACAACTGTGTCATGATAAGCTGAGTAGGCATAATGACTCGCAAAAGTATTATATATAACTTTTTGCGACCCTGGAATAACACACAGGAAAGTGAACCAGGCAACAGAAAAAGTCTGTCTGCAGGTTTTCTGACAGCCAACACCATTCCCCACAACTACTCTGGTATTCCACGCAGAAAGCTTTTCTGTGGCTCTGGCGCTGAACGACTACTATCTGCTTGTCTGCAGGTTTAAACTGTCTGACCACATCCACCTGTATCTGGGTTTGAGCTGACAGCTCAAGCTGTCAGGTAAACACTAACTGGGCTTGGACAAGCTTTAATTCAGGTAGTGTGGAAACGTTTTTAACATGTATCTAGGTCTTGCTGCTTAAGCCCAGATTACATAAAATCTGAAATAATTTGCACAGCATTGACCCTTTTCTCATTTGCGTCATGACTGTACGACATTCTTATTATTGGTTATTTGAAAGCGTACAACCTCACCACCATTTATCAAACACACGTCTAACACTGTATACTGTACGCACAGATGAGCTCATGCAAACATGAACACTCAAAATGCATTTAATAACCTATAAAAACGTGTTTCTAAATGTGTTGTGTTATGATTTCCAGTGTAGGTGTAGCTGCCTTTAACTGATAAGAAAGCAGGGAACACTTCCACTGGTTGCAAACCTATAAATGAAAAACAGAGGAAAGGCCACTGAGAGCCCTCACTGACCCTTTAACTTTCCAGTATGTACAGGGTAAATAGCATTGCCACACTTCATGCAGACTAAAACAGTGGAAATGCTTTGCTCTAATAAGAAATCCCTTTCAGTTGCAAATAATAAAATTAACAAAAATAAATAAATAAATAAAAAAGCCCTGAATGGATTGTGAATTCGAAGACCCGTGGGTTTGTCAGAGAAATGTGAACTCCAGTAGGCTTAAAGCTGCCAGGTTGGGTAACATCAGCCTGACCTAAGCCTGCTGAGAAATCATCTAAGCATACATTTTCCGGTGACATTTAACATTTTTCTATGTGGCGTCTTAGAGGAAGCAATGACGAAAACCCCTTTAGTGTTTTGGCCATTAATGTCATCATCGGGGGCACAACGGATGGAGGGAAAAATAGGTTATTTCAGCCTTGTAACCAGGGCACTTGATGACTCTGAGCTGAAAACATGTAAGCAGCATTCAAGAGCGCTAACGCTGTCAAACATACGGACACCTGGATTTTAATCAAACCAACCAAATCAGCCTGCGCTCCGTCTAATAATCAAGCGGTCGCCCACTTTTGCTTTATTGGGAAAAGAGCCAAGTCGTGAACTTTGAAGATATAAAACGGAGTAAGCGGGTGGCAGCAGCCTATGATAACATTTTGCGCTCGTCTGTCACAGTGACGCGAAACTGAAAGCTTAAGTTAAATCTCACATACCTTGAAAACAGGTCTCCAGCAGAAATCCGGATCCACACTTAACTTTAACCAAACTAGTCATTTTTTTAAAAGAAAAAAAATCTAAAAACTACAGCATAGCAGCCAAGCGCAATCAGCAGCCTCTGACTAACCAGGCGAGAGCGCTGAAAGCGTTAAATTGCATAACAGCGCCTTAAGTTAATAACGTGCTGTTATTAATCGCCGGTGAGCTCTCTGCGGCTTTGACAGTCCTAATTTATCAACAGCAGAGGACCAAATTTCTCATTCGTGGCTTTTTTTTCTGTAGTTGCGGTCTCTCTCTCTCTCTCTCTCTCTCTTTTCCAGGGTCTGTACTCCACATCCTCCGCTGGCAGCGGCTTGTAAACAGGACCGAGTGGCTGAGAGCAGAGAAAGTAGGTCAGCTGGTAGCTCAATACTCGGGTAACGAAGGCAGCAGCAGCATAAGCAGCAATGCTGTGCAACACAACCGAAAGAAACCTGCGCTAGTGACCGGGAAGGAGGGGGGCAGATAGCAATCTTTAACACGTGCTTAATGAATAATAACAACCCACTAAAATGTCATTAGAGCCATGCAAAGAAGAATAGATTTGTAATGTGGCTTTTGCACCGCAGTTTCCCGACTGTTTGAAACTGTGAAGCCTACCGAGACTTGGCCATAGGAGCCTATTTAATCTACTAAGATATAGGTTTACATTCACAAGAAGGAATCTATAGGAGGGGGTGATGGCATGCTGCAAATAGACCTTACAGGTACTGCTGGTATATTAAGGCAAATCACACGGGCAGGAGGAAGTGGTGAACGGTGCCTCCTCCCTGCCAGCAAGACGGAGCAGATTAGCCTGTCTGACCCTGTTTATAAGTTTATAAACCATTTATTTAAATCTGCATGGTGGAAGGCAGGCCATACAGAAAGATAACAACACCTCGATGTATAAGCAAAACAAGAAGCTGTAGACTTTTGTTTTGCACCCCCCCTTAAGTACTTCCCCATACACTTCCTATGTTGTTGGGTTTTTTTTTTAACAACTTCCTGGTTCCCTTCTCTCCTCAGCTGAAGTCCCAAATGTGGGTCAGCAGTCCGCATGACTAATTTCAAGCTTTAATGATGGACAGCCTCCAAGTATTTTGTGTCTGTCAAGTGGCTTCACAAGCAGCTACAGATGTGGGCATGTTGAGAATGTTAAAAGAACTGAAGAGAGTAGTTACATGGAGAAACTATTTGGAGGTTTAAAAAAAATGAGGCAGAGGTTTTACTGTAGTAGGCCTATATCACTGTCACAATCATATCAGTAGTTAATCTAATTGTGCTATTTGGACAGAGCCTATCAGTACACCAGCCATTTTAACCAAGTCCTAAATTTTATTAACATGACATTAATGGATGGCTTTTGTATGGATAGATGCCATTTAGTCTACATGGCTAAAGCCACAATTCCACTTCTACTGATTATAGCCCTCATTAGTTGATAAATGATTTCTAATAACTTAATGGTAGGTAGACTAATTAGTTATTTTGTTTCCCCTATGACAAATCTGAATGCCTCTTTAATCTTTAAAGATCTTTAAAGATTAAAGATCAGAATCTTAACAACAGTAATCGTGGACAATTAGGTGCCAAATGTGTAAATGTGAGACTCTTTTTTTACACTCATACTTTCCCAAATATCAAGCTCTACTGTACTTCTTAGCAACATAGATGGTTTACATTATTATTTTAATTGCATGTGACACTTGCTTATTCACAAACAGTTGAGCAGACCATATTTTGAATTAAATAGACAATGTTAAGTAAAATAATAACTAAAAAAACCCAAAATTTTTCAGTAGGAAAAAGCCACATCTTTGATTGCGTTGATGCTCATCACCCTGTGCTATCCTTTCGTTCTTATTTAACATGCTTTGGGTTGCATAAATGTGTTTCCTTAACAGCAGATCTTGTAATCAAGGCCAGTTCTCGTGTGAATAAAGAGCACAGAGCACATGAGAATCAACGCTGTCACCTGTTATGCCTCATCTCATTAGAGAGTGAGTGTCAACTGCTTTGACAAGTTAGCCTTTGACATCAGAGAGCCTTAAGTGCATGTTCTTAATTAGACAAATGGAGCTTTTCATAATGAAGAGTGTGAGTGTTGACCTGTGAGTGCCAGCGTGTACTGTGAACAGTTTTTGCAAAAATCCATTTAAATCAATAAAACGGAGCAACTTGAAAAATGCAAAAAAAAGTTTCAGTAAAATAATCTGAAGAGATGACATGAAAATCTTTACTTTGTTTTCTATATTTTGTGGGTCCTTCTGGGTCCTTTTTTCCCATCATTGCTTTTAAAGCATACAGGTTTTATTGCTAAGGTGACAACAAAAGAAAAAAAAAATGTTTTAACCCAGACAGAAAAAAAGAATTTAAAATTTTAAAAACCCATGGACACATAATTTCAAAGTCAAAGCCAACCAAGCGACTGCTTCTGGCTCGGCCGGTCGTTGTGATGTTTTATGATTTGAATTTCTCTCCAGATGTCCCTGAACTCCAGACGCACATTTGAGGCCACGGTAGATATGCAGACCACTTGTCTCAATGACCATCTTAATGTAATGAGTCACATTTTCCACACAGCTGATGAAGCCTGCAGCTGTTGTAGTAGTCCCAATTTCAGTGACTGGCTTATGAGGTGGTACCAGGATGATGCCAGTTTTGCCAGCCAAGTTATATGTGAAGCCTCTCCGGAGACATAAACATCCTCCATCAGGTGATTGAACCTTCTTAACTGACTCTTGAATCGTTGGCATGACACAGTTTGTGATTTGTCAGCGCTAACCAACCTTGAAACTAAAAGCCTTGTAGTACCACTCCTCATAGTGGCTGCACCACTGCAGCTACACAGATTCTATTTATTAATAAAATAAAATATTAATAAAATAAAAGTAAAACACAGCAGAAGAAACATCTTAGTTTGACAGGTCTGCATTACTTAAAAGTAAAGTTTGTAACAGTGCATCCAACGAAGTGGAGGGCACCGTGCACCTCTGACACCCCCCCTACTGCACTGAGCACATTCAGTGTTGCATTCAGTGCTGTCCCTTTCTGTCTTACTCCCATAGTGTGATCACACTGGTTGTTCTAGTTTCTGTCACGACTGAGAAACTTGAAAGTCAGGTAGATGACAAATCTGGTAGGTAGGGCTGGGCAGAGGTGAGCTGTCCTAAATTTTAGTCACTATCTGTTGTAATTTATGGATTTATTTATATTTTTGAAATCTAGCCGATCAGGTCGTAGAGCATGCAGCGCAGCGAATGTGACCTAATTCAACCTTGGGGGGAAAAATGAAGTAAGTGCTGACAAGTTGAAAAAAAAAGTAGAACAAAACACAACAAGAATGATGTATTGTTAATGTATCCTGAGGAAGCTATCGTTAATGCAGCCATCCCAAAGAAGAAACAGCACGATTTACATGTTTGCGATGGCTCAACTTAGACAAAGAAACTATGCAAAATGCCCTGTGTGCCAACGCAAACCAAAAACGGAAAACAAAACTATACGCGTGCAATTTCAGCCTGCTCAAGAACGAAAGAAAGCGCACAAAAGTAAGAAAGAAAGTTTGTTATTGCAGATAATTTTAATGGTTTCTGGAGCCTTAAGTGACTTTCACAAAAGTACTAGAATGAAATGTACTTTCACTTATAGTCTGGCAACAGTAAGAACCAAACCGATGCACTTCAGACTAAAAGCATAAATAATAGTAAATAATTATTAAGAGTCGGCTTCAAGCATCAACTGTAAATATGCCTCTAGAAACTAGATTGCAAAATATAGGTTTGCTTATACTGCGATCAGACCTCTAAAAGACACTTCTCTCATACGAGATGGTGAATGAAACAGACAGAAGTCCTGGAGGATAATTCAGTCACGAGGAGTTCAAACAACCTACAATTAGACCACACAGAGGTATTCAGAGGCTTCATGGGGTGATGAGTGGTAAATATCTGCAAACTCCATCCAGAAATCATGCAAAATGAAGTTAATAAACTGCACACGGTACACTCAGATTTACCCATCTGTCAACTCTGAAACTGTGATGCCCTAAAGGGTATCAGAAAGAAAAGATCCAAAGTCAGTAAGTACTTTTTCTTCCCTAAATAGAGTGCTTCACTTTAGGATTCCTCTACCACCTACCTCCCGTGAAGGAACATGTTTGCTTTGTCTCTTAATGCTCCATTAATTTTTTCCCCAAGCTTCAGTAATGCATACACAGCACTGGGACTGTCTTTTTCAAAGGTCTGATACTGTAAGTTCTGAAGCTCTCGCCAAAACATTTTAGAGCACAAATACTTCCAAATGTGCCCCTCCATGGATAAGTGGTGTTGGTGCCAGACGAATAATGTTCTTTGGGCTGATAGAGCAAATCTAACAAGGATGTGGCGCTCTGACCTAATTACCACCACTGCTGTGTGTAGTGGCTTAGTTTTAAGGATGGCAGTGCTGGTCAATCAGGTCTGGCGGTTGTTTGTCTTGACTGGGCAATGATTCCCAGAAATGTTTCTTAATGACTTTGGTGAGCCCTTGACCTAATTATGTATAGATTTATTCTTCTGAAGACTCTCAGAGTAAACTGCAGTAGAATGTTTTCAATATACTGCAAAACTGGGCCAAAATGGCTTTTCTCATGTAATTCTCAAATGTGCTGAATTTAGGGCTAATTAGCAAATGGTAGCATGCTAACATATTAAAGTCAGTTAAACATATGCTGACAGTAGCATTTAGCTCTGAGCACTGCTGTGCTATACTGCAGTCCTGTTGGCATTGTTAACTCTCATACAAAGTGTTGACCACTATTTACATATTTAATGACATGTTAACACCGAAACTCCTGACACCTGTTGTGTATTAAATGAATAAATAAGTCAGCAAATGAAAGACTTTGAAAAAACTGAAAGCAGCTAAAGATCTGTGTTGTCTTCTTATTTCTATAGCATACTCCATGCACACACTACACACACATAATAGTACCAAAGTAATGAGCAGATAGTACAGGATGCCAGACTGATTATATAGAAACATTCTGAAGTGTATTGTTACCTTGCCAGCAACCAACAAGACATCTAAGATTCATAAAGATCTCCCACATTTTACTGCATTATTCACCATCCGCCTACATAGAGATTAGTGCCGCTCTTTTTATGTAGGTCATGCTATTGGATAATGAGATGACATTTAGTGCTCATAAGCAGGCGTCACTCCATAATGAAGTCACATTGTTGCTTTCTTTACATCCTGCACCTTTGTCCAGACGACTTCCAGCTTCATCAGTGAAAAGTGACTATTTGTATAATTACTCAGACATTAAGCCATATTGCCTCTCGCTACATCTGTGCTGCTGGTATTGATGATGTCATTGCGGCCCTCTGCTGAAGCACTGACTATCATTAATTAGATGGTGGCACTGCTGTTCACTCTGTGTTCCCATGGTAACAATGTGTAGTGTCTACTTTCTCCCAGCCAAGCCAGCTATGCCCATCAAGCTGCCGGTTTCCATTTTTCTTCTGGTCGACGAGATTTCTCATACATAACTCAGGAAGTCATTTGTTAGACTGTTGACTATTAATAAAGTGCCAAAGCAACCTTGCTGGCTGCATGCTTTGATTTCTCCTTACTACAGTTTTAACTCACTCTCAACTCACAACAACAGCTGAGATACATGCTTCAGGACTGCTACGCAATAAATTAACATGTTAAAAATATGTTAACCTAAAATTTAATACTGACATCAAGGTTTTACAGCATGTCACTGTTAATTTTACAGTGTATATGCCAAAATCTACACAGTTTAATACTGTAGGTACACATGTTGAAACTGCTCTTTAGTGCAAATATCTAATCAGCCAATCACATGACTAAAACTGGGGGTGAAAACATAGTCTGATGATCTGCTAAAGTTCAAACCGGTCATCAGAACGGAAAAGAAAGGTGATTTAAGTGGGCCAGTGAGGTTGGTCTGAGTATTTCAGAAACTGCTGATCTACTGGGAGTTTTCCACAAAACCATCTTTAGGGTTTAAAGGGAATGGTGTGAAAAAGGGAAGTCTCCAGAGAGCAGTGGTTCTCTGGGGGAAAATGCCCTGTTGATGCCAAAGGTTACAGGAGAATGCCCCGAGCTGCTCAAGCTGATAGGAAGGCAGCAAAACTCAAGACAACCATTGCAACCAAGGAGTGCAGAAGAGCTTCTCTGAATAAACAACAGATCCAACATTGAATATATGGACTAGAGCAGCAGAAGTGCACACAGGGTGCCACTACTTCCAGCTAAGAACAAGAAACTGAGACTACAATTCACACAGGCTCACCACATAGAGCAAAACATGCCTAGTCCGACGAGTCTCAATTTCTGCTGCAATATTTTGACAGTAGGGTCTGAATTTGGCTTAAACAAAATGATACGTTAGGCCCCATTGTACCATGTGAGGATTGTTCAAACACCACAGCCGACCTGAGTATTGTTGTTGACCTGTTCATCCATTTATCACCACAGTGCATCCATCTTTTTGATGGCTTTTTCAAGCAGGGTAATGCGCCTTGTCAAGCTCAAATCATCTGAAACTGGTTTATTGATCATCGCAATAAGTTCACTGTACTCAAGTGACCTTTGGGAGGTGATATAACGAGAGATTTGCATCATGAATGTGTAAAATACACCTCTAAATACACTAGTCTTTCTGATCAGCACTGTGTCAATATTTTCATGTATGTAATTCTTCTTTCTTAAAGTATGACAAACTATGGTCACTTGTTTGGGTTGCTACAGGAGTTTTCACCTAATTTTAAATTTCTATATATGGACTGTGTGCTCGGTAGGTCACACGGTGACTTGATGGAACATGAGTAAGTTTATCTTCTGACTCAAATGAAAATAAATAACACTGCAGTAACACTGGACAGTAGCTTTCTGTTGCTATTTTTTTCTCAAAGACATCAGCATTAACACTTTTCTGCTGTATCGACCTAAACAACTATGTTATCAGTGTGAAACAGCTGCTTTCATTTTAGCAGAAATTTGTTAGTGTGGGCTCAGCTACAGGCTACAAACGATTTACCTCAACGCCACTTGTTAAAGAAGAACAAATGAAAAGAATTTCAAGACATATGGGGCTTAATGCTTCAAATAGTGAGCTCTGTCTCACAGAAGGAAGAAAAATTACATCCGGAGGTGATGCTCAATGACTTTTTACACCGCGTAATTGAGTATAGATGGAGCACCACAGCTAAAGCCTTAGAGCTCATTCAAATGCATGAAATGAAAAAAAGGAAAACAGTAAAGAAATCATTCATTATGTCCCTTCTCAGGAGAGTTTTCCCACAAGCTTTGCCCATCACCACCAAACAGAAGCTCCACACTAATCCTGCCCCGGGCAACAGCTGAACCCCACTCTACTCAGTGCAGCCTACTCAGTGGGCAATCCTGCCTCAGTGCAGTTTAACACATCCACACCTCTGTGTGTGTGTGTGGGGGGGGGTGGGGTGGGGGGGGCTGTCCTTTTACCCTGTTTTTCCTAACTGCACCTGTTAATGCACCTGTTGAATAATCAGCTAATCAGCTAATAAAATGAATCCTAGTTCACATCAGCCTCACAGCTACTAATTCACAGCTCACAACCAATCCATTTTCGATCATCTGATTGCACAGCAAGTTCAGCCCTGTTTAGTCAACCTGCATATTTTATGTAGATTTTCTTCTTCATATATTCCACGTTTACTTTTTGGTAACACTTTAGTCAAAAGTGCCTTGTAATTACACATTCACCACACAGCACAGAGTGTGTGGTGAATGTGGGTGGTCGCATCCTTTCAATGAGAAAGCAGTCCCATAAAACAAACATCCTTTCACCAGGTAGATCCACTCTCATATTTTCTTATAATTATATTCTTTCAACAATTCCAAATGAATCACAGTTATTCCAAGCCTGTTATTGTCTGCTGCTGCTGCTCAGGAAAAAAAAAAAGATGCAATTACCCAAGGCAGTGTGAGCAAATATGTGGGTCACCATTCTGGGGCATGGGTGGAAAGGGCAGCGCAGCTCTTTCTTTTCACCACTCAAGCTCGGATCCCAGGTTAGATCTTTGATTAGATTCCTGGCTCATTCTTAAACATCACCTCCAAAAGAAGCATTTTTGAGCTGTTAACCCAAACGTCATTGTTATGAATTCACCAGTGAGTGTTTATGAAACTGCAACCAGCCCCTCTGTTATGCACAGACTCTGAAGTGAACTTAAATAGCCTTTCGCAAAGAGTCCATGGAAAAAATGACCTTATGTCTCCATTCCTATCTATTGCTGTTTCATTTTCCTGGTTATGAAACAGTGGCTTCCATATCTTCAAGGCTCTCCTCCTGAGAGCACGCAAACCTCTCTTAAGTTTCACAGAACAGTAGAAAGCAGCTTATAAATTATTCTCTTTGAGGAAAGACTAAAACACACATTGAATATTGGCTTCCTCTATGGCCAAATATCCATTCTGCCTAATTTTTATTCCACAGAAACCAAAAAGCAGTGGACTGCAGATATTTTATTTTATTTTATTATTTTTGAGCTACATGAAAATATTTCATGTTATTTTAGGCAGTTTAACATTTCAGTTGAACACAAAACCTGCTCATCATGCATCTTTTATTCATCCGATGAGTTTAAAAGTAGTACAAATGTTAACACATAATCACAATGGATGCTCAGTCAACTGAGAAAGTGGATTAATAACATCTACATTATTAATGACAGAAGGCTGGGTCATCAGAAGTCTCTGGAAAACAACTCGTATAATGACTAGTTTTCATATTTTTATGTTTTTATCTGTGATGCTTCTTTCCTACACTACATTTGTCTTCTTGGACTTCTTGGAGTAGCTTTGGATGCCACGCAGTTCAGGTGCAGCTACTTTAGCTTTGTTTACCCTCTCTTTTGACTGGCTAAACCTCGCAAACAAAATAACTTTTGGCTTAAAGGGATTTCTTGTACCTACATTGATTTTAATATCTGAAATTCCGACATGTTTATTGTGAGCATAAACCTTTGTTACAGTATATAACTGAAAATATGAAGAGAAACATAACTGGTTTTGTCTCTATCAGACAGCTAAGTTTAAAGAGGCCACCGTATCTGATTTCCATCAATTTTATCATATATTTCTGTGTTCCTCTTAAGATGCACATGCACTCACCAGCCACTTTGTTAGGTACGGAATGGAAAAAATGTAATCGGCCAGTCACATTTATACATGTAGACATGGTCAAGACGACCTGCTGAAGTTCAAATCGATCATCAGAACAGGGAAGAAAGGTGATTTCCAGTGAGCAGAAATTTTCTGGGTGTAACGAAGAGGTGTTTCATTACTCTGGGCAAAAATGCCTTGTGCCCTTTCTTATGCTACTTTCCACTATTCTGTGAAACTCGTGCCTCTTCTGCATACCAGGGTATGCATCTCTGATTAGCAAACTGAGGCTACAATTTGCACAGGCTCATCAAGGATGGTCAAGACTGGAAGGAGACTGGAAAAATGTTGCCTGGTCTGATGAGTCTTGACCTGCAACATTTAGACGGTTGGGTCAGGTTGGAGTGAAAACAACATGAAAGCTTGGATGAGGTATTGTTTAAATGCCACAGTCTACCCGACTATTGTCCAACCACTTATGGCCACAGTGTACCCATTTTCTGATGGTGGCTTTCAACAGGATAATGTCGCAAAACTCAAATCATCTCAAACTGACTTCTTAAACATGACAATGAGTTCACCTTGTTTTATCTGTGCCACGAAGAATTAAGGTGGTGCTGCATGGGAAAGGGAGTTCAACCCAGTACTAGCAAGATGTACCTAATAAAGTGGACAGTGAGTGAATATCAGTAAAAATGTTTAAAATTAAATGCACTGGATTCTGAAATTTAAAAAAAAACAAAACTCAGAAACTGGAAAGTTTTAGTAGGAAAGTGTAATAAACTCCTTGGCTGGACCGAGACTAAGAATGAAATTCAAGTATCACAGCACTGTGTGAACTCTCCAGTTCGCCGTCAGTGGACATGTTCAGGTTTTGCCCCATGACATCACAGATTACATATGGCTTACTTAACATTAAAGGAAGAAAGAAATGTGTGTGGGAGGGCCCTTTTCATTTCACCATCAGACCTGACACGATCTTGTTGTGACTCCACTAAAGCAAACAACGTTGTAATGCACATGCAGCCAACACCCTCAACTGGAGATCTGAATCACTAGATCTAGGTCACACACATATGGGCCGGGCCCACACATACTGTGAGGCCCATTTTTCTTCTTCATCTGACACACAATGTGTTGCCACACCCGATTCTTAAACGTAACCTTTTGTTGTGAAACAAGAATAAATGTTACATCCTGTGAATCAGCTATATTTTAGAGACACACGGGGGGGGATTTATTTGTAGACAAAGCACACAGTGTAGCACTCAGATGATGATAACAGCTTCTAAAAGAACCTCATTTATGTAGATCCTCCTTTGAATGATGAAGTAGCATAAAAGCCTTTCAGAAAGGTCAGTATTAGTGCAGTGTCACTGAGGAGCTCTCACACACGTTAGTTTCAGGTAATGTCATTTCATGCCACAAATAAAAAGAGAGGAAGCAAATTCACATAATGTGACTGGTCTCAGTGCCAGAAAAAGGAAAGCTTTTTCTTTTTATAAAAGGAATAAATAGATTTGAAAAAGCCAAATGTCTTAATGATGGCGTAATGGCTCTGAGCCTGAAGCTACTGAGGACAATCACTGTGTGCTTTAGAGCAAGAGATCAGCGACACCAGCAAGGCCGATGACGTCAGTAGAGGCAGTTATATAACTGGTGCTGAACATTTTGTCTGTCATAGTTACAAGGCCAAAGAGGGTGACATGAATACCAGTCATACTCTCAGGAGTCATGTGCAACATAGTTCCACTGGCCAAAGGAAGCAAAAGGCAAGCAGGCGTCGGTATAGAGGGGTATGGAACAAAAAGGAACGGCTCTGATTAATGATAAGAGTCTGCATGTCTGTCTTATGTCTGCTCTTATGGCTATAAATGCTTCCACATTATCTTCTTACTGGAGATTGATCAAGTATTCACAAGTCTAAAAATTCCCAAACAGCACATCAGACCAACAGGTCAAAAGAGTCTAAGCAGTCACACTACAGTAATGATGATAAAACCGAGAAAATAAGACTGGGATGTGCGTGGCTTTGTCAGCTGCAAAGTTTGATTAAAAAAAACTCTAACAGTCTGAACGAACAAATAGACATTAACAAATAGAAATTATTTAGACATACACAGTACAGCAATCGCACATTATCAATAAACAAAAGAAAACAACCTGAAAATCATCATTTAGAGAAGTTCATAAATTAAAACATGTCAGTTTCACTTGGTATTAATTTAATTTAATGGAGACTGTTACTTCTAGCAACAAAGAATAACCCCGTAGCAATAAATGGTGTAAATAAACAGTGGCTTTTGGCCTTAATCCAAATACTGCTACACACTGTACTGACACCACTGCCATCATTGATTATCCTCATAGGCTACTTTCTTAACTGAGTCTTTTATTGATTCTTAAATAAATTTTATGACAGGAAATAAGTAGGATTCCACAGAGTCAGTGTAACAATTTCATTATCACTGTCACCAAAATATGCGAGCACTGATTTAAGAAAATGAAAATGTGTGTGCCATGTGATTCCATGGACCATTTAGTACAAGCTTTTAACTGGAACCATTTCTTACTTCCCATCAGGAGTCATTGTTCTCTGAAATATGTTACCTGAGAATCAGAATTACCGGACAACAGCGATCTAAAGCCAACAAATAAAGCCTGCCAGCCAAATCATTTTAACTAAGTAATTTGACTGATTTTTATTAGGCAACACACATTTCACATGCATTCAAAGTTCCTAATTATAGTTGTTTGCCTATATTTGATTGTAAAGCTAAACTGCACCTGCTTTAAAGCCCACTATCTGCAGGCCAGCAGGGTAACATCTGCAACAGAAAGGCTCTGAAGTACCACCATTCTCTGCCCAGCTGTGGCAGATGTTACACAGAATTTGCAAAGAGGCAAAGACACTTACTTCTTACACCAACCATGACCTGAGAATCAGTGCCATAGCAAAACCATGTAACATGGAACTTGAGGCAAAGATTGGAAATAAAGTTCCACTATAAATTAAAAAAAAAGGCCGACACAAAGGAGCCGACAAGTTAATGTGTTTATGTGTTTTTTGGCAGCAGTCCATTTTTAATACCATATGTTTTGGTTGAGGCAAATACATGAAAAAATAAACCACACTATATTTAAAAAAATGCACAATCTCTTGCCATTTATTACTTTGAATTAATTTTATATCTGAGATAGCAATATCTCACTCAAGGCCATAGTGCTGTAGTGAATATCGGCATGGCTGTGGCCTTGTCCCTGCAAACCATTCAGAGCTGTGCTAATATTCAGTAAACAGCACTCCCTCTTGTGTGATATTGCTTGATTAAGCTGTCTCAGACCAAGGATGATGCCCTCAAGTTTGATAGTGAATCATTGAAGCTATTTCCCTGGTTCCAGCTTCTCAAATGTAAGGCTTTGCTGTTTTTTTCCAGTTTGCACCAAACTTGGTTTGGTATAAATCATAATTGCGTTTTTTTCTATATTTTTATTATCCAATTATAATTGGGGCTTAAAAAACAGCCTTATTTGAATTTTAGGATTATAGTTTCTGTACAGATTTTACCATTAAAACATTTGTAACCACCATTTTTTTTTATGTTTGCTTCAACAACAATATTCAGCTACTGTAGCAAGAACCACTAATCTGAAAAATTCAAATTCCATTATAACTTTAAGACATGACGTTCAGTCAAATTTCAAGAAGTTTGGAAGGTTTTTTTTCCCCAAGTTCAGCTGCAAAAGCCAACTAACACCTCAATGAAACTAATCCTCATGGGGACAATCCCAGGAAGAGAAGACAAAGAGTTATGTCTGCCACAGGGGATAAGTTCATTAGAGTTACCAGCATCTCACATTAGAGACGAAATCATTGCTTCCCAGAGTTCAAGTAGCGGACACACATTAACGTCAACTGTTCGGATGAGACTGCGTAAACTGGGCCTTAAGGGTTGATTCCTGTGGGATACCAATTCCAACAAGTATTAAAAAGACACACAAGGACAAAGAAATACCCTGAATGAACCAATGAAAAACTGCATTTTGTTCTCATAAATCTAAATTTTAGATTTTTGGTTCCAATTGCTGCGTCGTTGCAAGACTTTGCTATTGACAGCTGTTGGAGATTTCTTCAAATTTAATGGCAACACTGCTTACCCAGCAGAGCTAACACAACATCATGGTCTGAGCTCACTAGGTCCAACGTTTGTTTGTCATTGTGACAAAGATCCAAAACACATCTCCAGGAAATGAAAGGCTATAACTACTAAGAAACAGAGCAGCAGAGCGCTAAATCCGAAAGCTAAGCTAACAGAAAGCTAGTATGATCTGGGATAAGTTGGACCTCGGGGTCAACAAGTGCACAGCGATAAAACTATTTTTTCCATAAATACAACCGACTATAATAACATTGTTACAGAAATGCTGTTGTTTGTGGTGTGGTTTGACTGAGTTAATTACTTCTTGTAATTGGCTCCATTGTCCATGGGTCACTTGGTTATAAGATTATGGTCATTAAACTTTAACTACAGATGAAGGGAGTTCCTAGAGAAGCCACAGCGATTTCAGGTTTACTTAACTTCCTTAACACTCAGCTCTGTCCTGAACAAGGTTGTTATACTCAACTAAAACATAAAACTAAATGTGAAAAAAAATTAAAAATATAAATATCTAATTTTTTATATGTAATATAGTTTTTAAAAAATTAACTAATTAATTAAAATATAATAATAATAATAATAATAATAATAATAATAATAATAAACATTTGACTGACACTTTAAATGAAACTAATTTCATTTTTTTCACCTTGGTGTTTAGGACAGAGTTGGCTGTTGGGGAAGTTAATTAAACCTAAAATCACTGTGGCTTTTGTAGGAGCCAAGTGAGCCATCGACAATGGGGCCAATTACAAGAAGTAATTAACTCAGTCAAACCACAACACAAACAACAGCATTTCTGCAACAACTTTACTATAGTCAGTTGTATTTATAGATAGATGTACACTGTAAAAGTCTTGAACAACCCTTTAATTCTCAATATTTTGCTTCCAGGGAGCCAGTCTTTCTTGTAATTTTTGGATTTGAGTAGCTAGGAAGGGTCTTTCAAAGAGGAGTCATCTCTATTGTTAGTTCATTAAGCCACTTCACACTAAGACAATCAAGCATAAAAAGGGACCTAACTCAAAGATGAACCATTTGTGTTCTCACATAACAGACAACTGATAATCAATTTTAACAAGTATCTTTAGGAACTTTAATAGAAGCCTGTTGAAAAACACATAGTTTCTTCCCATTTCTTTAGGTGAATCTATGAAAAAGCAAAACATAGCACATTTTCAACAGGAATAAAATTGTATTTTTACACTAGCAAGATTTTTCCCAATGAGCTGTTAGCTGTAAAAAAAAAAAATTAAAAAAAAAATTGGCATATCTCGCTTTGTGTCCTTAAAAGCTTTTGAGAGAAATGAAAAAGTAGAGGGCACAGAAAAGACTGTCCAGAGCAGATGAACAGTATCTAAAATTCTTAAGAAACATGAAAGAATTCAGCAGCAGCAAAGACCTGACGCAGGACCTGAGAGATGCATCTACTGTTCACTGAAGCCTCAGAATGGCCTTGGTGAATAGGGAGAAAAGGCTGAGGTGTGCCAGATTACTCAAGAACTGGACTGAAAATCAGTGGCAACAGGTCTGATGGACCAATGAATCGATAATCTGAAATTTCTGTTTCAAATTGTTACTGATATGTGCAGAGGAGGTCAGGTGAGAGGTGCAACAGTGAGGGTCTGCACGCCATCTGTAAAACACGATCTTATTAAAATTGATGGAATTATGACTGTACAAAAGTCAGATTCTGATTTTTTGCACAGTAAAATTATCCCCATGTTGTATGTATGTGCGTGTATGTTTGCAGGTGTATGTATAACTTGTACATATCTTTCTTGTGTAAATGTAAATTTGTCTGTTATTGTGTAAAGACTTACGCTATTGTGTACTTCACACACATGGAGAGATGCCAAACTGCCTTTCATTGTTCTTGTAACAGTGACAATAAAAAAGCTATTCTATTCTATTCTTTTCTATTTTTTTGTTTTCCCCTTGTTTGTTTTTTAATCGCGACTTTTTCCACTGATAAATAAGTCTTTAATCATTAAAACCTGTGAGGTCAAAACTGATTTGCCAGAACGATGTTTTGCTTTCCGCAGTCATTTATTTATTCGGTTTTCTTCAACACACACTTCCTGTTTGTGTTCAATAGTGTCACAAAAAAGGCTGTTATCTTGACTCGCACGGGACAAAGTATCTTGCTATATGCACGTCTCCTCTGGGACAGAGAGCACGCAAAACACTTGAAACAACAAGAGTTGTCGTTAAATGTTGGTAAGAAGCAGTGAAAGTCTAGCTCTGATGGAAATTACAAATACTCTGAATGCCTCTTTCATGTAGTCAGGGAGCCTGTTTCCCATCTCTCTCAGCTTTTTTCTGTTTTATTACCTCGGACTTACCTATTTAAATGTTTTGGCTGCTGCTCTGTCCAAGTACGCATGCCTCTGTGGAGCTCATGTCTGCTTTCCTTGATGTCTGTGGAAATAACCTGGCTAAATCAGAGTCTTACATTGTATTTGTATGCCTGTAGTTTTCTATGGAAGATTTATATTGATATGGTTTGCTAAAGAAAAAAGCAAAACACCATGATAAGACTTGAAGTCAATGTCAGAACTGAGACAATAAGGCCAAAATGAGCTAATCACACACAAAAAGATGACACCTCTGGTGTTCAGATGTAAGCGGGACTTGGTTATTTGCAACCTCTGATCTATTAATCAACCTGTTGTGAGATTTCACCCCATTTCATGTGTGTTTGTGATGAATCATCATGGGTTGAACATTCAACATTCATTCTATCTGGAGCGCAGCTCTGTTTTCTTAAAGAGACAGAAGGCAGGAGCCATCCCTTTGCTGTTACACAGACCTACACCATTTAGGCATGCCCAGTCACACTAAGCAGCTCTAGCAATATTCAGACTAGCTTTCAGTTTAAGCTTGCAGGACATGGCCCAGTAACCTACTTTCCCCACAACATGCTCTGTAACATCAGAGAAGAGGCTATGTGTCATCAGTTAACTAACCTTCACCACAGCATAGTTTCAACAAAGAGAGGCAAGAAGAAAAAAATCACAGACACTAATCATAGTTATATGTCAGGACAGAAATCTCCACAAGGCCTCATGCTCAGTTTATACTTAAAGGTGAAATAAATCCTGATAGAACTTATAATATAACTTATATTACCTGCATTTAAAATGTCCAAGGGAGGAGACTAAAAGTAAAGAAGACCACATGAAGAAGATTAGAGAGGAAAACTTTCAATTTGAGAGCAGAAAACTCTCAAATTGCCATTTCACTGAGTACAGGGCAAGCTAATTACATTACAATAAATGTTGGTTATAAAAAAACAAACAGATGTGTAACATTTGTGGCAGAGTTTCTCAAAACTCTGAAATCCTTGTTTGACTCGAACACATCTTAGAAGAACCTTAGCAGATTGGGTTTCCCTTTTTTCTTCTGTGCACAGCCTCATGTATCAGGTGAACAGCACCGTAAATGGTTAAACCCCACTACCTGACACCCTCAAACCAGTCTTCTGGGTTTCTGGGTTACCACACACACAAAAAATGAAACACCCACACAGTCTGACAGTCTGACACTGTGCACCAATGACACAGCTGGTCCAGGCTCACTCTACATTTGTTTATCACCCACAGGCCAAATTTTTTAGCCTGACAAGTGGTGGATGGCCTTCTCCTTGATACCTGTCAGTTATTGGAAGCTGTAAAAGGATCGTAATTGACTCCTATATACTGTTTTCACAGTGGTAGACCTAATACCAAAAGTGGAATCCACCACTTTTTCTAGCTCGCCGTGTAACAATGTTCTGATTGTCCCATTTAGTAGCAGGATTAGAATTGGCTGAAGGGAGAAGAAGACAGCATGAGTCATGAGGCAGGCCCAAATGTTTAGCAGCACGATATAAAGAGGAGCATATGGTGCAATGAACAGCCCAGTTCAGTCAGTCATGGAACAGCCTCATCCTGCCCCGCTCAGCTGTCAGCACACATCCTCATCACTGCTCATGGCTCCTGGGCCAACCTCAGCACTGACACAGCAAGCTGGAAAAATGGCACAAGCCTCAACACGAGTGTAAGTAGATGGACACACAGGATAATCTTTTAGACTCTGACAGCAGCACATTTTGGAGCAAAGGAAAAAAAAAAAAATGCCCCGGATCCCTGGCTCTGGGTTTTGTTTCGCATCAGGTCCCCAAACTACAGTCGTCACTGACATAGGATCAGTCATTCAGATCAGACATTCAGATGTATATCAGAGCTGATTTTACTAGGACAAGTGTCTTGGCTTATCAGACTCTAGTTTGTTTGTCTGTTCGTGCCAGTGAAGTCACATTCATATTTCATTCCTCATATTTCAAATCACGCACACACACAAGAATCTTCCTTTTTCAGATCCATTCAAGTGTCTCCATATCGCAAAAACTAACATCAGGATTTCAGAGCTAGGTCAGCACATAGGTTCCATTATACAGTAGTTACTGCACTTATTAAGATTCTTACACAGCCTCACGCAATATAATGATTATAACACACACTACATGACCAAGGCTTTCTTCACTTAGTAAACAGAAATAAAAAAAATTAATAACAATCAAAACAGTCATGTATGTCTTTGATTGGGACCTAAAGAAGCAGAAATGCCATCTATTGCTATTATAAACACTGTGAAGCAGACTGGGTCAACTTTTTAAATTATTATTATTTGAAAGTTTCCAATTTGAAGCCACATTTATAACAACCGCAACAAGTAACGAGCACAAAGCCGGACACTCACCTTATTCTGCCGAATAAGGATCCAAACAGGAGCGTGTGTATGTGTATGTGAGAGAGTCTGGGTTTTTTAACAAATAAAACTCAGACGTGTTACATTCCAGAAAGTTGCTCACAGGTTAAACTGCACTGCAGTCTGCGCACGATTCCTACCGCTGTCTGTATTTAGGCTGCAGCACGCTGCTGAGGTGACCCAGCCTACACACCTCACACGTTCATTAGAGCGCTCTGGTCAGTCCGGCTCCTGTCCGCGGACTCATGCTGGCTGAATGAAGAGCCTCCAGCAGCAGCCAGTGTGCGCCCGCGCTCACAGCCCCGCCCACTGGTCCACATACTATATTAAGTTATGTGAGCAGGCTGATTGCAGTCTGCCGAGGGGCGGAGGTGGTCCTCGAGCCCCGCCCGTTCTCACGACGTCATTGGAGGAAAGTGCCATCCAAAACCGCCCATCTCCACAGGGTTACCGTAAGGGGGCGTGGCTGGACCTCTGTCCAGCCTTTCAGCTGTTTGCAGTTGGAGGTTTCTCAGCTAAACAACACTACAGGTAGAATACCGCGTGGGTGCAACACAAGTGAAGATTTTAAGGAGTTTTGAAAATCACATTTAGGCTGCTTCACACATTACTGCTCGGCTGATTTGTGTGATTCGTGCTCTCTGGGTCAGCCACAGCCGGGCTTCGTGAAGTTGGTTGGTCTGAGAGGCGCACCGCTGAGTCGCACCTGTCCCCTACTTTCTCCTCAATCAAACCAATCATTGGGCGCTGCAGCGCCACCTTTAGTTCAGTCCGTGCAATCTGCATGGATAAGCTAATAAAGGTGCAACAGCTCAAATGAGTCATTCCATATGCATTCCATATGAATGTGAATGCATTCCATATGCAGTCGTTTGAAGCTGGAAGAGTTGTATCTCACTGAGTTTCTCTGGTAATTTGACATTACAGCTATAGCATTACAGGTCACTACTCACGGCTCTGGCTGCTGACATACCGTGCATACTTCACATACAATGAAAATGGTTGAGATGTTGGAGGATAAGCAGATATGCTTTTGAATGCTGTGTTGTAGATCAAAGGCACTGGGGGTCCAAACGTCTATCACTCTTGGATTGGCCTCCCCAGAGCCCAGACCTGAATGTTATTGAAGCGGTGTGGGATCATCTTCACAGTGAACATCCAAAGAAGAGCTTTGAACGTCCTTCAAGAAGCCTTTGAGAACTATTCATGAAGACTACTTAGAGAAATGACAAGAAAGCTGCCTAAGAGAGTTTAGACTGACTTTCAAGCTCATTAGAATTATACAAACTCTGTTTTTGGCCTATGCTCTATGTTCTTGTTTGTACAAAAATCACTGGACCTTTTTCTCAGTTTCCAGTCAAAATATAAAGAAATGTCGGTTGGCTCTTTGCTTTTGCATAGTACTTTATTTATAAATCTGCATTATTTCTAGGGTGGCATACAAACAGAAGAAAATTTATGTGAGAGGAAAGGTTAACTCCTTTTAAAAAAAGGCAGCTGAAGCACATGTTCAGATCACACTCCTGCAGATTTGTTCTGGAGACTTACTGAAGTAAAAAGCAAGTGGTTCTGTATGTAAAAGTCTAAAACATGGCATTTGAGCGAAGTTAGACTGATTCGTGGATTTCCATATTATCTCTAAAGACAAGGTCTCAAAGAGGGCAGTGTGTAACACTCTAAAACAATTCTGTTGTGAGAGTTGCATCCAAAGCATGATCAAGTAGGCCAACACCCCCACTCCTTCTCTTCATCTGTCAAAAGATATGCCGTCTAATAGATCTCCCAGAGGATGTGTGTCTCTAAATCACTGCTCAGGAGGGGAAACAAGGCTAAACGCTTCGAGTGGGTTAAGACATACTTGCATTTCACAGCGGACTGACTATTAAATCATGAATTTCGTTATTCATGACTGTAACAGAAGGGTGTATGTAAGGATACTGCCAGAAGGGAGAATGACACCACAGCATATCAAATCATTTTCAGGCCACATAGATGTTTTCTCTGCAAAGAAAACTCTTTTGCAACTGCCTATGAGAAAGCGTGTGAGTCGGCCAGTCGTCGCACATCATTTTCCTTTACAATTTTCCCCTTCCTGGTGAATAGCTATTCATGAACAGGGCAAAGACCGCATGACTATACGTGAGGAGAAATAAGTCCGTTATTCTATACATAAAATGCTTTATCGTGGAGTCAAACCACGCACATAAACACACACTCACACACAAAGAGCCCTCTTCAAACAATGACAAAGTGAACATAAGCTGCCAATTCTCTCAAAAGCAATATTTGAACAAAAGCACAGCAAACGGCAAGAGAACTTTTTTAAAATTTCACTGGAGATCATAAGTGAACCTTGAGAGTGTACGTATGTGAGCGAGTATGTGAAGCCACAACTCAAAGATCCAATAACAATCTCAGCTTTGCAGCTGTGATCTGTGATGATGGGTGTTATGTCAGCCATGCACGGTGAGAAACATGGTGAGAAACTTCAAAAGAAGTTTATACATAATCTTTGTTTGTTCATTTTTTGCTAGTTACAAAGAAGGAAAGCATAGGGTATTTATTTTCAGCTTCCCAAATAAAATAGTGACCTCACCTTGGTGGTTATTTGAGACTCAGACATGCTCTCAACCTTTCCATGAGCCTTTCTATCTAAGCCAATGAATGGAGCTTTTTCAGTTTTTAGATTTTCAAGGAATTGTGTGGAGGGTTCAGCTTCAGTATTAAAACATGTAAAACATGACAGTGTATCTCTGCATCACCCAGAAAACTTCACCCAGGGTGACAGTAATAAAATAATTAGAATATACTTCTCAACAGTTCTGCATCATTTTGAATAAAATTGCATAATTTAGTGCCAATTAATCTAAAAGTAATAAAGGCTATGATGTTTTTTTTTCCTCCTTCTTTCACTTGCTCCCTTTAGGGGTCACCACAACAGATCAGTTGCCTCTATTTTACCCTATGCATAGTATCCTCTTCATCCTCTTTCAGAAGTACTTCCTATCTCCTTGTACTACCCACTTTTTCTTGACCCTGATGGAAAAAAAACCTTGATGTCACAGGAAGGTGGGTAGGAGAATTTATAAGGATTTGGAAAAAGAGAGAAGCAGTATGCTGAAAACCACCTGATGTAATGCCGGATCTCCGCCCTGTTGAAATTACGACGTGCAGAAGATGCACGAGAAAACGGGCACATACTTCACCACAATGTGTTCTTACCCTGTTGTTTTATGTGGCTCATACAAATGAGAAAAACCTTCCTTACAAAGATATTGTTGCAAGATGTTATGAACGAGTCTGTAGTCGGCACAGGTGGATGGTTCAAAACTGTAAGGTAAGCGCCAAAACTATGGCTCCGTCCTAAAACTCTTTACGCAGTCCTGTTACGAGCCGAGCCCCACTTATTTCTCCTTTTCAGTTATACTGGGGTTTTCATGAAACATATCAGATATGATCTAAACTGAGCTTTTTTTCTCAGCAGTGCCCAGAGACTTTTCTCTATTGAGTCTGTTACGAACAGAATGTAGCTATTAATGGGACCGTGTCAGTGGAGTAGACTAATGTCTGAGCCATGTGCACATTTACCCAGGTGGCACAGTAACAGTATTTTAATTATCACAGGAAGTGCCCGTGATCAATCAAATAATGTTAGGTTTTTTTCTACAGGTCAGCTGTTAAACACAGATTTCAGCTTCATTTGGTGGAGCAGTTTATAACCATGCAGCTCTCCTATGGATAAATCCTGAGCTCCACCTGAGTCTCAGCCCCTAGGACCTCACACACAATGCCCAGTGACTTCTATCTATACCTTATATCAAAAAAATATTGATCATCCATCAATTCTTCTCATTTCTGAATTACATCATTATTTTATTAAACATTGTTATTTTTATATTAGTGATTACCTGATTATTTTTGTAATATTCTTTATTGGGCCTCCATCACTCGTTCTCACTTGACGCTTTGTTTATAGGGTTTGCTGGCTTTGAGCTGCTTTTGGTTATCACTGAAGTGGCTGGGTTTTTATATATAAATTAAAGAAAACTCTGAATAGATAAACCTGTGATTGCAGCATTACAATAATTTACCTATAAAAGCTTATAAAATTAAATACATCTTCTTTTCCTATATTTACCTGTTGAAAAATGATCCAGTCTGCTTTTCTCCTTGTTTAGGATTTCTATTTCTAGAGCTCCCTTCCTAAGCATTTCAAGAACAGCTCTTATTGGCCGTTCAGCAGATAATTCCGGTGACTTCACTGAGTTAGGAACCTTCTTAAACAAAATAGACGACTGGAACATACCCCAGAGTTCTGCATGTCCTCCTTCTCTACATCCATGAATCTCCTCTATGCTCGTTCTCTTTTCCTCCTGCCTGGCAGCTTCAGCTTCAACATGCTTTACCCAGCGTATCCACTATCCCTCCTCTGCACATGCCCAAACCCTCTCAACCCTGCCTCTCTAACTTTGTCTCCACACAAAGGCAATGATGTTCAAGCCCACTCTTTAAAACTCAGCCTTGCAAGGGTGAGCTGGTTGAAATGAATGCTATATTATTTCACAATTTAACAAGCTGCACATTTTCTTTGTTACTGTTAAAGTCAAGGATGATTCTTCCACAGTGACACCCAGATGCTAGAGACTGTAACTAAAACACACTCCTCATATCAAAGAGAATGCATTTGTGCCTGCTAGAAAATGAACTGATAGAAAAACTTTTTGTATGTCCAAATAGTAAAGATCAGTAAGATTGCTCTAACAATTACTACTGTATATTGACTGACAACAATATAATTAATTAATATATAAAATATTAATCCTGACATATTTTATCTTACCGCTGAAAAGTATTAAAATTCCGGGTTTTTTTCTAAAATTTATGACATTTTA
This sequence comes from Etia nguti, assembly GCA_015106755.1. Lineage (NCBI taxonomy): Eukaryota > Metazoa > Chordata > Actinopteri > Cichliformes > Cichlidae > Etia > Etia nguti. The sequence continues at coordinate 55,685 of VUQG01045404.1, read as the reverse complement.
GCGAGTTTTATTTGTAATATGGATTCATTCTTGCTGAAAAAGCACTCCGTCCGGTACTGTGTTGCTTCACTAGAGGGCACTAATCCAAAGCAGCGGATAGTATGGGAACAACTTGCGAGAGGAGGCCATTCACTAGCCTGTTTTAGCTACACACACCTAGCTACTGTTAGCTAGCCGGCGGCTAACCAGCGAGCTAAAACATCAGTTTGTCTTAATGTCGCCTGTCTTACCAAGTGATGGCAAGAGAACAGTGTTCACAAATCGAAGCTGGTGAGTGCTGACCGCTGCTTTAATTCGCGACTAAATATTTTGCATTTACACAGTTTTCAGTTGTGTGCCAGGTAGCGAGCTAATTAACCGAGCGCAGCCCGGAGCTGGCTAACGCTAGTTCGGCTCAATAGCTACATCAGTTAGTACCGAGCTCATTTACTGTTTTTCTTTTCAGAACTCTATTACCTCATTGCCAGATTTCTGCAGTCTGGACCTTGTAAAAAAGCCGCAAAGGTAATACCCTACGATGAACAAAATAGCAAGTCGTACCGGTTAAAAATCGTCTAAATAAGTAGGTTTGTTAGCATCCGTTGCTAACTGTGTCTCTGTGTTGTTAGATCCTGATCGAGGAGCTGGAGGAGTATGAGGTAGGTTCAGCTGAACCTTTCTGAGTTTATTCTCATGTGTGGTTTCCGTAGTGCTGCCCATCTTGACGCTTTTTGGGGCCAGCTTTTTAGCAGTTTTGATCGATGCTAGATAAAGGAGCGCGATTCCCTGCCGGGACGAGCCTCGGAATTTTGTGTCCTCTCTGATATCGTCTCTTTTAACTTTAGTTGGTCCCGCAACGATGGAGTTGGGACGGGAAGAAATACAAACGGAACTTCCAAGATTGGGTGAGTGTGAATAGTCATTATTAACTTTTTAATAATATGGATCTTTTTATTCCGCTTTCGGTTAACAATAACCTTTCCGGGGATGTCAACGTTTTACTTCTTTTAACCAACCAAAACGGTGTGTTTTCAGGATGTTTGTGTTTATTTTAACCTATTTAAGCATCTATATTAGTGCAGGCCTGTTGATAAATAACTATATACAGGCTATGCTATTGTGTGGGCTAGTGGGCGGAGAATGAAGATAAGAGCCGATAGTGATAGGCTGAACTAGATCCGGCGATCTGTCAGTCTTCTTTTGGAGCCAATGATATTGCAGTTGCGTTGGCGAGCGAACCGGAAGAATAGCAAGAAGCTCTTTTGATTCGCTGTAAGCATTTCTCTCCCTCCTCTTTCTCTACCTCTCCCTCTCGTTCCCTGGATTGTTTTCCAACTATCTGCATGACAAAACCATGCAAACATTATAATATTAGGCAGCAATAAACAGGAAGAGGTAAATGAAACCGTTGCAGGCTACTTATGTGTGATTGCAGAGCTGTTTGGATTGGATCTTTCTTGCCAGTATTGAAAACGAGTCAGTTAATGTTATAATCAACTTAAATTACAGGAAGTTAGACTCGTGTTTTGTTTTGTTTTGTTTTGTTTTTTATTTGCAGTGGTAACCAGTGCATTATCAGCATGCAAAACATTTTTAGTTTCACCATGTTTTGTTGTTGGTTATTTTTAAAAAAGTATTTTCTTCAGCGATCAGTTAGCGATCAATTCAGTGCAGTTTTTTTTACAGGATTGTGGCATTGTCTAGAGTCCTTTATATTAACTTAACAGTTTATTTAAGCACCCATAACAATGCAGCTGATGTGACTGTGTGTTGTTGTTTTGTTATTTGTTGTATTAATATGTAATTACCATCCCTGACGTGTGCAGGTGGTGGTGAACCAGCACATTCCTGCAGACTATTTGCTCAGTGTTTGTCAGCGGATAGGCCCACTTATAGAGAAGGAGATCCCACCTAGTGTTCCTGGAGTCCAGACACTTCTGGGGCTGGGTAGACAGTCCTTGCTTCGCACCAGCAAAAGTGAGCATTTTCCTTGCATTCACCTATTTTTCTATGATTTTTAACATGTATTTATTTTGTGCTTTGTGAATATAAATCCCTTTTCCATTAGTACCTACTCGGATCAACTCGCCATGGTTTTCAGGGTTTTCCATTAGGTCGTAGTACCAGGTACTAAAATAGTACCTGCTCGGCCAGGGTTCCAAGCGATCTGAGCAGGTACTAAAATGTGACGTCGTCAGACTGCATGCCACCGACTGGCTGGTTATTGATAACACTCGATGAGTCATGAGAGTGCCTCATTCATGAAAATCAAAATCACCATTTTTGAAACCCGACAACGAGGGAAATGGATAGAAAAAACAACGCTGTGGTCTCCAAGTCTGACGAAAAGCCACAGATTGGGCAGCAGCTATATTGTTGCCTCGACGTCCACCTTTGTTGTAGTGTTTGTGTCGCATACTAATTATGTCGTGGGACGCTCAGACGTGTTGCTGTAACAGCAACTACGCACATGAGGTGGTACTCGATTGTAATGGACAACCAGTCAATCTGAGTCGAGTCGTGGTGAGTTGATCCGAGTAGGTACTAATGGAAAAGGGGCTATAGTAGATTATTTTTGGCATTCATTCTTCAACTCACTGTTTCTAACATAGGTTGTAGCCACAAGGTATGTAGTGGCTCAGCTGTTGCTGCACTCCACCGAGGACGTCCACCAGAACCTCCAGTGAGCAATGAAAGTTCTCCTAACGTTGGTGTGTAAACTGTTTTTAAAATTAATTTTTACAACAATATATCATTTATGCCTTTTATTTCCACTAAGCACCTAGACCAGTGATACTAAGTTTTCTGTGGCAGTGTGTTGCTTCTACTAATTATTCTTATGTGTCTTACATCAAGTGTCCGTCATGGGTGCTCGCCAGGCCACAGGCACAGGTCGTTTTGGCCAGGTTCTGCCGTCTTCCTCCTACCAACACATGAAGATACACAAACGTATCCTTGGCCACCTTTCTTCAGTCTACTGTGTGGCCTTTGACCGTACCGGTCGTCGAATATTTACGGTGAGTGAGAATTTCTGATTACTGCACCATCCCCGTTTATTTTATTTTAGTGGTTGTGCTTCCAGCTGTCGTGTTAGATCTAAGGTAACTACCGAACTCTTCCAAGACACAAGATGGAGCTTCAGCCGAAGGTGGTTTCCAGTGGAGCTGTCTTATTAATTTGTCGCTGTCGGATTGGTTTTTAGGGTTCTGATGATTGCCTGGTAAAAATCTGGGCCACAGATGATGGCCGGCTCCTGGCAACACTCCGCGGCCACTCAGCGGAGATCTGTGACATGGCTGTCAACCACGAGAACAGCCTCATTGCCTCTGCCAGCTGTGACAAAGTCATCAGAGTGTGGTGCCTACGCACCTGTGCGCCCATCACTGTGCTGCAGGCTCATGCTGCGTCTATCACATCCATACAGGTGATACTTAAAAGAAAGTGCAGAGTCCTTTTACAACATGTGAAGTATCAAATAAAACTCAAAACTTGACCACATCATACAGAAATTAAATGTTTGAAAGCAAATTCATCTACTTAATGCTTTTATCTTATCTTGACCACTTTAATTCTGCGCCTGCTGCTGGCTTGTTGTGTGAAATCCTGCACAGTCCTTCCCTGTGACTAACCAACACCAACTTTCCCTCTCTCCCTCCTCCCAGTTTTGCCCGGCAGCCAGAGGAACAACTCGATACCTGGCATCAACTGGTGCAGACGGCATGGTGTGTTTCTGGAAGTGGCACTCACTCACTATGAAATTTAAGTAAGTATTGAGGCGTCTAATGTAGCATGCTTTGCATTGGTGGTTTTCATGAAAATAACCACAGGTTCTGTTTTTTGTTTTCCCTTCCCCTCAGTGATCAGCCAGTCAAGTTTATGGAGCGTTCACGGCCAGGGGTGCAAGTCTCCACTTCATCTTTCAGCAGTGGTAAGTGTATCTCCATGCCAGGTAACGTTTTGTTGTTACCTGATCTCAGCTGCTTTGATTAGCAGAGCAAACAGACATCATTAATAATTACACAACTCTTTTTTTTTTCTTTTTTTTTTTTTGTACTTTTTTGACTTCTGTTGCTAAAAAATAAAGTTAAATTAATTCCATCTCTCTTTTTTAGGTAAACTTTTGCTGCTTTTAAGATAATAACTTAACCAGACCAAACTTCACAGATAGATATAAGAGAATCTCATTTGAATGACAGAATAAGTGCTGCCCGCAGTTTAAAAAAAAATAGGGTAGTGTGTTTGCAAAATGAAAAGCATTTCATGATTTGAAATGGTTACAAGTTAACTAATATACAGTATGGCAGAACACTGTGGGGGTCATTGTTGTAGACTGAATTTGTTCTTCTGTTAAAAGGTGGCATGTTCATGGCTACTGGAGGCACTGATCATATGATCAGGGTCTACTATCTTGGTGCTGAGTCTCCTATGAAGGTTTCTGAGATGGATGCTCACACGGTAAGAAACGGCATCCAGTAGCTACATCCTTTTTGGTCCGCTCTGTTTAATCTTTGTTCACACAACTTGTATTCTTTTCTACTTTTTGTGCTTTTAGGATAAAGTCGTCGTTGTCCAGTTCAGCAATAACAGTGACAGGTGAGTGTGTTTGGTCAAATCTGCACAGACTTCAAATATTTGTGGTGTGTTTTACAAGCATGTGACAGATAAATGTGTATGTGTGTCCAGCCTAAGGTTTGTGAGCGGCAGTCGCGACGGCACAGTGAGGATTTGGCATTACCAGCAGCAGGAGTGGAAGAGCACCACTTTAGACATGGCTGCGAGGCTTCCAGGGTAAGAGAGGGAAGACTCGTAGAGTTTAGTGATGATGCTTCTGCCGCTTTTGTATTTCACGTCTGATGGGATGTGTTCCTTTTAGGAGCACTGCTGCCACAGGGGACGACAAAGCTAAGCTGGTGGTGACTATGGTTGCCTGGGACCGCACTGACAGCACCGTAATCACAGCGGTGTCAAACTACCTGCTCAAAGTGTGGAGCACATCCACTGGACAGCTGCTGCATGTTTTATCTGTGAGTACCTGAAGCCGACATTATCTGCAGCTCATTCGGTGTAAAATGGCAAATTGCCCTGCTTGATTGTCTGTGCTGTCTCTCTGTTCAAGGGTCATGATGACGAGGTGTTTGTGCTGGAGGCTCATCCATTTGACTCCCGCATCATGTTATCTGCCGGTCACGATGGCAACATTTACATCTGGGACCTAACCAAAGGAGTCAAGATCCGCAATTTCTTCAACATGGTAACCGATCCACAGCGAGCGTCACCTACCAGTAATGTTTTGTTTTTCACCAGCTTGAAGTTCAATTTTAAATGTTTGTTTGCAGATTGAGGGCCAAGGCCACGGTGCTATTTTTGACTGCAAGTTCTCAGCAGATGGGCAGCATTTTGCCTGCACTGACTCACACGGCCATTTGCTCATCTTTGGTTTTGGCTGCAGCAGACCATATGAAAAGGTAACTGCTAGCTGAATCTTGTTTACCCAAAATAATCACCCCTATCATTTCCTCACTTTTAAAGGAACATTGAGAATAAATATTTGGACAGCACGGTGGATTTGTGATTACACCTTTTGTTCTTTAATCATAAGAATCGGTGTCACCCTGTGGCGCGCTGTTCTTGTTCCCCTCCAGATTCCCGACCAGATGTTCTTCCACACGGACTATCGCCCTCTTATCCGTGACTCTAATAACTACGTCCTGGATGAGCAGACACAACAGGCGCCACACCTCATGCCTCCACCCTTCCTTGTGGATGTCGACGGGAATCCTCATCCTCCTCACTACCAGCGCCTGGTGCCTGGACGGGAGAACTGCAAGGAAGAGCAGCTAATTCCTCAGATGGGATACATGGCTAACAGTAAGCACAGATTCACAGGTGAAAATTCAGAAGAAGTGACAGATGGTGTTTGATGCTTGATTCCTCTTTGCTACTTAGATGATGGAGAGTTGGTTGAGCAGGTTCTTGGCCAGCAAACGGCAGAAAATGGAGAAAGCCCGTTGGACAATCTCATCAGACAGTTGCAGAATGAACAAGATGAGCGTCAGAATGCAGAGCAGCAGGCAGAAGAGGAAGAAGGTGTGTTTTTACTCAAAATGTTTGAATTGTTTTCCCAACACTTTATTTAAGTGTCTTTTGTCCTGTGTCCTACCCCCTCCAAGAACCAGACACGGCAGATGGCCGCCCCTCCCTGAGCCTGATTCTGACGAAGGTTTCTTCCTGTTAAAAGGGAGTTTTTCCTTCCCACTGTTTGCCAAGTGGTTGCCTGATTTTAGAGGTTTTCTCTCCATTATTGCAGGGGCTTTACCGTACAATATTAAGCTCCTTGAGACGACACTTGTTTTTATTTGGTGCTATGTAAATAAACTTTAACTAAATTGAATTGAAGAGAACATTGTTGGCTCTTTCACAATGGCTGAGGTTATGGTTGTACTATTTTTGCAAAACTCTGAACATAAACATTTTTTGTCAAGTTCTTCCAAAAGTGGAGTTTGTCCCCAGTAACCTGTAATCATATTTAAAAGAAAACAAATATAATCTTGTTTTCAGCTGGTGAAGGCGCAGAGGCGGTGCCCTCCTCTCCAGTTGTTGCACCTCGCAGAAGCGGGCAGGTGGATGGGGTGTGGCAAATGCAGCATAATGCCCTTCCCAGTCAGGTGGCCACCGAGAGGGACCTGCTGGCCTGGAGCCGCAGAGTGGTCGTCAATGAAGTGCCGCAGGGGACATTCAGGTGAGGAGGATGGAGGGAATTAGATTAGTTTTAAGGGGATTACACAGAAAGATTCTATTTTAAAGCAAGGAGATCTTTTTTTTATTTTTTTTTTAATGTATTTATTTTTTTTAGGAATTTAAAATTCATAATACTTTTTTTCATTTATCTGTAAGAGTTTCAGAAGAGTGCAGACAAGCCAAAGGTGACATTGAATGTTCTCTATACAATGCTGAGAGGAAGAAGAAACCAGTAACCTGTGCACCTAAGGTACACTATTTTCTGTGCCCCTATTGTTACAAGTCAGAAATCCCACATGTGCTAATTCATTTCTGATCTTTTGGGTTTCGTAGAGCGATCTGTTGTCTTCACGCCTGCGCTCCCTGCGGCCCACGAAGAAAACTCATAAGCGCCATGCCTATCAAACCCGGTCAGCTCAAATCCGGCGTCCTGGGACCAGGAGTAGAAATCCCAGCAACCGACGTACCTCTAACAGCCAGATGGACTCGGAGAGTGATGGAGAAGTATGATTCACCTTGTTCTGTTTGATTCTCAAAGTTACCATGCTATAGAGTCACTTAGTAAACAGGGATAAAATCAGAAACAAGTGCTAACTATTAGTAGTCATTCATGTTATACTGAGGGTTTTGGATGTGTTTTTGTTAGCAGGCAGAAGAACAGGTGGAGCAAACCGATGCATCTTCAGATGGTGATGCTCGGTGGCAGAGTGAAAGCAGCTCCAGGTAATTAAACACACTGATCGAGCAGAATTTTCAAAATATAGTCCGGTCACCCGCCTGACGATACCACGCTTTGATTCTCAGCGATTCCTCCAGTGAATATTCTGATTGGACAGCGGATGCTGGGATCAATTTGCAGCCGCCAAAGCGACCTACCAGGAGACCCGTACAGCCTCCAGATTACAGCAGCTCTGAGGAAGAAGAAGGAGATAACGAAGCCAAGGAGGCAAAGACGAGGGAAAAAGAGAAGAGGAAGAAGAAGCCCAAGGAGACCAAACAGGTGAGCCAACACCTGTAGCTGCAGTATTCACAGTAAAAGCATATCAGTGCGTTTGCTAGTTGTCACACAACATGGCACGAGTATGTACTTTAACATGTAATAAATCATATACACGCAGAAACCCACATCCTCTCTGGGTGGACTTGATGCGGAGGAGTGGCTGCCGCCATCTTGGATTATGGAGACCATCCCCCGCCGCTCTCCTTTTGTTCCACAAATGGGAGATGAAGTAAGGACTGGCGCCCCTAATATCAAACAGGAAATATATGTTACATCACACTTTTTAAAATCATGATTCTCCTGTCCTCCTCCAGCTCATCTACTTCAAACAGGGCCATCAGGCTTACGTCCGGGCTGTTCGCAGAGCTAAGGCTTACAGCATCAACCCTCAGAAGCAGCCGTGGAACAGACTCAACCTCAGGGTGAGGCACAGTTTTATATAATAGCAAGTGGTGTGTATCGGCCCTGGCGTGCTCCATTAGTGCCCAGGCTGTTTGGAGAGTCTGAAAACAGCAGCCAATTTTTCTAACCACCTGAAAGCGGTAACCCGGTGGTCTCACCCACTTTGCACTGCAGTTAGACATGAGCAAAAATGTGCAAACCTCTCAGCTCTCTGCAGAGTCCCCCTTCAACCCTGCTAGTTCACCACAATCTGCTGCTGTTTTTGTAAATGAAAACAACTTGAATCTCTTGAAACACAATGTACAGAATGTCACAGTAATCCTTCCTTACAGGAGTTTGTCCAGCTGCATTGACCTCCTTTCTCTTCTGCCACCTCAGGATCAGGAATCTGTGAAAGTGGTTGGAATTAAGTATGAAGTGGGACCTCCTACCCTCTGCTGCCTAAAAGTGGCATTCTTGGACCCAGTCTCAGGGAAAATGACCAATGAGTCTTTCTCTTTAAAGTGAGCATGAGCAATACTTATATATTCAATGTAATAAAAGACCGTGACCACATGTATTTGACCACTTTTTCATTCACACACTCCCCAGGTATCATGACATGCCCGATGTCATTGATTTTCTGGTACTGCAGCAATTTTACAACGAGGCTAAAGAGCACAACTGGCAACCTGGTTAGTCACTCCCCAGCAGTCTCCTTCCTGCATTGCTCACGTTAAATTTTAAGGACTGTCTGTCACATCCGTTTGATCCTCTGTTCAGGCATGAGGTTCCGCAGCATCATTGATGACGCCTGGTGGTTCGGCTCTGTGGAGGATCAAGAGCCCCTGCAGCAAGAGTATCCCGACAGCCTGTTTCAGTGCTACGCAGTAAAGTACGTCTGTGTGTGAGCAGAGCTCGCTGTAGTTTTTTAATTTATTTTTTGCTGGCTTCATGTCACCTTCTCCACAGTAAAATCAGATAAGCATCTCTAATCTCATACGCAGCATGATCTAGTGGCATATTATCACATTTGTTTCATCAGATGGGATAACGGTGAGCGGGAGAAAATGAGCCCCTGGGATATGGAGCCTATTCCTGAGGAAGGTCAGTAATATTTATTGAAATGTGTGTATTATTTTAAAATATATGTCACTCTATTACAGAAGATAAAAGATGCAGAAAAAAGTCAAACATAATTGTGCCCAATAAAAGTGAAGCTGAGTATAAATACTGCATATTATGGCATTTCTATTGAAAAGAAACACATTTGATCTCATTCATCTAACAGCGGGGTTGGAACCCACAACCCTTCATTTCCGTGTCCTTGTTGGAATAACCATAGAAATGACAGGGAGACATTATACACACACTACTGAGTTGCATGTAAATAATGCCACCACCCACCTACACTCTTTACATATTGTTTCCTGCAGCCATTTGTTTTCTGTAGTTTGTTAGTTTGTAAACTGCCATGGCTTCTACCATGGCAGTTTACAAAGGTGGCGGTCTAGACCGTACCTGAAAATTTGAAACCTCCCCAAAGTCCTTTTCAAATAACATCATACTGACATCAAGTAGTTCATTCTGAATGACAGGCTCGTATAAATGGAAATTTTCACATTGCTTGTATTTCTGCACAGATTTATTATCCCATTTTCTCTCAGCAGCAAAATGGTAACATAAAAAAAAAAATCTCTTGTCACTGTAGTGCTGTTTGTGTGTTTTTATTGCACTCTGTTCCATTAATTTTAACCCAGAGAATTCTTTATAGCCTGCAGTGTAACTTTTAACTACCAAAAAAAAAGTATTTTACTTCTCTCCTTTCTTTCATGGGTACTAACTGCTGTTTAATATTCTGACACTTTTGTGGCTCCATCAGCTGCTTTGCCAGAGCAGGTTGGTGATGGTGTGGAGGTGGCAGAAGTGGAGCTGAAAGCTCTACTCTATGAGCCTCAGGAAGGTGAATGGGGGGCTCATACACGAGATGAAGAATGTGAGCGAGTCATTCATGGCATCGATCAGCTTCTGACACTGGGTATGCCCCCCAAAAGGATTGATTGAAGCTTTGCGGTAGTAAAATCTGACCTTGTTTTCTTTGGGTTTGCTAGGTTTGATTTTATTTGTGTTTGTTCCCCAGATGTAGCCAAGGCCTTCGCAGTACCGGTAAATTTGCAGGACTACCCTCTGTACTGCACCGTAGTGGCTTACCCCACTGACCTCAGCACCATCCGCAAACGTCTGGAGAACCGCTTTTACAGGTGAAGCAGCATGCATGCATAACCCTTCTCTATGAATTCAAAGTCCTGGTGTGTTAATGTCTGAGTTTCAAGCACTGATGCGTTCCTCTGCTGCAGGCGGATCTCTGCATTAATGTGGGAGGTGCGTTACATTGAACACAATGCCCGCACTTTCAATGAACCTCAAAGCCCCATTGTAGCAGCTGCCAAGGTGGTGACTGATGTTCTCCTTCACTATATCGGGTAAGAGTTGACCGAGTTTCTGCTGTGTTAAATTCTCCGATACTTTAATAGTGGAGTGACCATGATGAAAACACACGTTTCTGATGCCATGATCCCGCTTGCTTCCTTCAGGGACCAAAGCTGCATCGACATCTTGGATCTGTATCGTAAACTGAAGTCTGAGGTCAGCAGTGAAGGAGAAGCTGAGGTGGGTGTGGCACAAGTGTTTCTGTGGTTTGTATTATTAGGCTGACTATAGGGTTCCTGCAGATCATTGGAAAAAGTCAGTAACAAGGAAAATTAGGTCTTTAATGTTTCGTGTTTCCTACAAAATTACCTCCAGCAGTGCATTTGCAGAGGGTGTGTTAAAGACTGTCAGTTAAACTTAATTTTTCAAATCAGTTTTTAAAGTTGTTGCTTTTGGTGATTAATGTTTCCCACTTGTCATCTGGCACATTTATTTATTTTAGGATGTAGTGATTTGAACCATTGCGCTAGAGATTAGCTTAGGAAGCTAACTGTAGTTGTTTTCCACTAATCCATTAATGACCTGATGTAGACGTTGCCTTTGTTTGTTGATCGGTTTGGAAATGATTTTGATTTTTCTTTAAATAGAAACATGGATTTGTATGTGCTTCTTTGCAGGTTGACTTGGATGTAGACTCAGACACTCCAGGAACATCTACAGGACACCGGGTAAGACAGCAGTTGATATTTGATGATTTTTTAAACCCCCGGCTGTTGTCCCAGTTTCAGTGACTTTCATTTTGTCTCTGCCAGGGAGGCACAGCAAATTCTAAGAAGCGTGGTGTGGTTCTGGATCCGAAAGCCTGGCGAGGTCAATGTCGAGAGCTGTTGCGTAGAATGAAAGCATCCACGGATTCAGAACCTTTCAGGCAGCCTGTGGATCTCTTTGAATATCCGGTAAAATAATCAGGAGAAACCTCCATTTGAAATGAGACCACACATGCCAGACAACACTTCTTACACCTTAAAGTAGCATTTGCAGTGCGTGCTGCAAGTATAAAACTAGAAGTTGCATTCAGGTGAATCGCTGTGTTCTTCAGCGTTTCTGCTTTCTTTGTTTTCCTTCAGGACTATCGAGACATCATTGACACTCCCATGGATCTGGGTACAGTGTCAGAGACACTGGCTGTAGGAAACTATGAAAATCCGATGGAGTTTGCCAAAGACATCCGCCTCATTTTTAGCAACTCTAAAGCATACACTCCTAACAAGAAGTCACAGGTGAGTAGCTCACTTAGAAGTAAAAACATTCTGTAAAAATGTTGTTGTTATAGGTGCAGTCTGAGAAAGCTTTGGTTTAGCGTTTACGTACGGCGTTCTTTTATTTCTAGATCTATACGATGACCCTCAGCTTGTCGGCCTTCTTTGAAAAACACATCATCTCCATCATTTCTGACTACAAGTCCGCCATTCAGAACGAACGGCGGGCTCGTCAACATCTCACTTACAGGAACAGATTGCACAACGGAGGCAGCTCGCCACCTAATAGTCCATCCCACAGGTACTCAGCCATATTCACAAACCTAGACACACCGTGTTACCAGATTATATTTTTCACTCGGGCCCATCAAAGTGCTGCAGCTTCTGAAAGCATCTTAGAAGTACTGACTATAAACTGCTTTAGAAATAAAGAAATGTTTTCTCTTTAATATCATTTCAAGGTGTCGTGGTTGGAAAAACCATAAAATAACAATTTACAATAATTTTGAACTGTTGCTTCTTTCTTCCCCCTCTTCTGCCCAGCTCAAAAGGAAAGCACAAGTCAGGGAAGGCATCAAAGCCAAAAAAATCCCAGACCTCAACAAAGAGTCGTTCTCAGAGATCACATAAAGGTACGTCTGCACTGTTGCAGCTTTCTGTGCTATATAGATCCATCTGCTGTGTAGACTCATGCAGTGAACTGCTCTTAGAGTTGGTAAAGTAATAGCTCTTACTTTTCAAAAACCAGAGTGGCCTCAGTTTGGTTCTGATCCAATGAAAAGCTGCAGAGGTTGTTTGTATCAAAACTTAACAGATGTTTGTTTCCTGTGAATCAAAGCGTAACATAAGTGTCATTTTTCTTTTTTTTTAAAAAGTGGCAATAAACACTTTTACAACTTATTATGTAGTAGCAGGGGGCGGTATGACTGAACATTTATATACCAGTATTTTAGAAGCCTTGCAGTTTCCTGACATATCACCTTTTTTTAAAAATTAATAATAACACATTTTTTCATAATTGTGTCTTCACATAGCTTTACAGTGAATCATTCTTCAGGACTGGATAGAATGTAGAAACATAAATGTCTTGATAAACTAAAAATTACACAACTGAAACAAAAAATAATCTTTTAACAAAACTGGCATGTGTGGAACAAGGAGCTGCCTGTTCCACTCTGAGGTCACATGTAATGGCACTTTTTGTTTTTTCTGTTGTTTTGAAGTCAATATAAGGCTTCTTACTGTTGATGCTTTCTGCAGCAGAGCTGGAAAGTGCAGCTTTCAAACAAACTCTATTTGCGCTTTTCCTTCCAAACTTTGTGGCAAAAATTATTCAGTCATTTGGAAAAACGTCAGTTAGTGTTGGGTAACACGTTGATGTGACGCAAAAAGCAATTCTCTCCTTTCTCTTTTTTTTTTTCTAAGGCCAAAAATGCTCCAAACAGCAGATTCTGCCCTCTTTTCTTTGTCCTGAATCACTTTTTACTGTTGTTGGAAGTGGTGACTGTTCACTGTTAGTTATGCTATGCTGAAAACAGTTTCTGTTAAGAGAGTTAAAAATTGTCATTTTAAATCAAATTCTGCATCATAAAACTGTGACGGTTAATACAGGCACATCTCAAAAGAGGTTGCTAGTGGCCAATAACACGTGACGCAGCGCAAGAAAAGCTGACCAAAGGGGCATATCGAGAATCCCATCTTTTAGTAATGTCTGAAAAATGTAGTTTATTGAACAAACTAAAAATAAACAGTGCGTGGTTCTGCCCCAAATGTTTGTCCAGCAAACATCAACTGTGAGGGGAAACCCCTGCTCAGCACGGCCATGCAAGCCTAGAGGTGTCAGTCAGCCAATAAAATCTGCTGTCTGAGTGATGTTGGCATGTCTTTAGCATGTGGTGGTGACGCTGTGTGGACACTGATCAATCGAAGGTTTTGTGTAAACTTGGCTTTTAATTTTAGGAACATGCTACAAGCGAGTATTTATCTATTTGTATCATCACTAAAGCTGTAGTTTAAAAAACAGACACAGTTTGACATCAGCAGGTCAACAAATCATGGAAGATAAACCAAGATAGAAGAATTCATGAAATATCTATGTTTATCGAGGAGTTTTGAAAATCTAGGGAACATTAAAAAAGGAAAATATGAAAACAATACAAAACAAAAGCCAAAAAAAATCACTTTTCAGAGAAACTGAAGAGAAGTGGTAGGAACAGCAAGCAAAAGTATATTTTCCCACTTATAAAACAGGTCAACATTTTAATTTGTCCATTTGGCTCTACTTTGTTTAGTGTTAGGTAATATCGAGGTTGGCGTCCCAACAAAATGATGATTATAACAAACGACATTCAGGCTCTCTGCATTATTTTTGATGGTCTTGTGTTTACCTGACTTACATACACTCGCCCCTGCTAAAAGCTTTTTGTATCTTCTAATGTGATTAGTTGCTTTTGTGCTCTCAGCTTTTCTGATGGGTAACTGCATTGTGTCTTTTTTTCTTTAGCTCAGCAAAGCAGTAGTGTAGCAGAGGAAGAGGACGTCCAGCCTTCTTCCCCAACTTCAGGGACGAGTGTCAGGAGCAGAAATCAAGGACCACATCGGGTGACTCGCAGCCAAGCAACTCCCGTGAAGAAATCAGGTATTATGAGCAGTAACTGAAAAGCATGCACGTTTTCCCTTTTCAGTGTTCCTGCAAAGTTACGGTGCAGAAATGACCCGCCGCCCTCTCGTTTTCCATCAGGTCACCAGAATAACTTGCACCTAAGTAACGGCTCCAGACAGCGGCACCTGCGAGAAACGTCGCAGTCCGACGATGACGATGAGGAGTCAGGATCCAACAGCTCCTCGTCGGAGTCGTCCTCCACCTCGTCATCCTCCTCCTCCTCCTCATCGTCTGACAGCGACAACAGCTCTGACTCTGAGATGGAAAAGTACGTGGAGGGAGGAGGAGATCACGACTACAGCAAAGCCCCCTGCCTGTCAGTACGCCTCTCAGCTAAGGGTAAAGTGGCAGCCTCAGGAAAGAGGCGACACAAAGGAGGAGAGGACACAGAGGCAGAGGGACCTAAACGAGCACGAGTGCAGCTTAAGGTAGAGGAGCAGGAGGATGATGAGGAGGGGGAGGAGGAGGAGGAGGAGGAAGAAGAAGAAGAGGAGGAAGAAGAAGAAGAAGAAGAGGAGCCGGAGGATGAGGATGATAACAACTCTGAGGTGCAGACACGGGCAGCAGCAGCTCCAGCAGCAGCTAGCAGTCAGAGAAGCAGCCAGTACAAGTCTCGGCGGGTCAACACACGAAACCAGGGCCGCAGGACAGTTCGATACAGAGACGACTCGGAGGATGATGGCCATGGGTCAAAAGACGACCCTTTAAACCTGGGCATGTCCCGCTCAGGACGGGTACGCCGTATGACTGAGAAAGCCCGTGTCAGCCACCTTATGGGCTGGAGTCACTGACACGTCGCCCCTCCCCCATCCCCTTTTTTCCAAACCTCAATGAAAGAACTGTAAAACATGAGTAACACATCAGGGATTATTTTTTTCTTTTTATACAAATTTGTGTGTGTGTGTGTATATATAATATATAAATATGATTTCTCTTTTTATCTTAAGACTGATTAGGACTCTCAAACTGATAGCCGGTGCTCACAAAATGTTGCCACGGATTTTTTATTTTATTTTATTTTTTTTCTTCCCTGGTCAACAGAGCTTCTGTTCAACACGGACCCTCTCCAACTGGATTAACTCACCTCGGCCTTACTGCTTCGCTGGAAGAGCCCTTACGACGTGGCTCTGGTCTTCTTCCTCCTCATCCTGTGGTTTTACGTCCAGAACTTTAAACACTATATAAAGTCCCCTTCTTCCCTCCAGCAACCTTTCTTGCTCATGGTCACCAAAGAAGGATGTGGAGATGCCAAAAAAATGGTGCTCATATAGATATCTGTATTTTTGTTTTGTTTAATTTTATTTCTTTTTCACTGAGTAAATCAGCAAAACTGTTGTGGTAGTGGTCACGACCACAGGTGCAGAATCACTAAAGGTATCTGATGTCAACTTTTCTCACAACAGTTACTCTTCGTTTGCAGCGCAGACATCCATCTGATTGTGCTCTCCTCGACTGAGGACTAGCAATATTAGGAAGAAGTGGGTAAAATAAAATGGCAACATGTTCTTATCCCAGGGCATAAAATACTGCTGTTGTACTTGGCTTTGTACAGATGTTGTCTTGAGACGGGGTTATGTCACATTTGGGTGCTTCATTGTATTTCACTTTGTTTTCTTTCAATTTCTACTTGCTGGTGAGATTTGAACACCAAAAACTGCGTGGTTAGGAAAAAGATTGTTGTTTGCTTAAAAGGTGCCGCTTCACAACAGTACACCTGCTTGTTGAAGAAGAAAAGTTTACCTACTGTGTTTAAATGCGACTCCAAGCGGTCCATAAGACCCAAACTGTTTTGTATTTGAATGGTAGACTGGTTTCCGTAACCCAGTACATCACTACACTGTCTCCACCTCTTTGCATTTCTTTGAGACACTGGTGGTTTTGACACAACAGCAGTATTTGACGCCGTGGGAGCAGACGGAGAATAGATTACCATAGTAATATCCCTCTCGATGTCCTTGGTCTGTGAATGTGAAAGGAAATGTCTTTCCCCAGTTTCTTCTCTCTCGGGTCGTCTCTTCAGCACTGTTATTTAGATAGACTTGGGTGCTGTTTTTAAAGGGTAAAAGTGGTGTATTGTTTCTTTCTGGGGTAACAAAGCCACTGTTTTTTAGTGCTGTTGTACTCTGAGTGATCAGACCTGCAAATATTCATGGTTATTTCTGCAGCTCCTTCTCTACCCAGCCTGTGCAAAAGCAAAGGAATCCCCTGGCCAGCTCTCTTCCACAGAAATATTTATTTTTCCATTGCATTATACTCGGGTTACTTTATCTATTTCGTACTTTATTAGTGATGAGGAAAAAGGAAATATTTGCACATTTATCTCCTCCATGTGGCAGCTGAGTAATAAAGATATTAGAGAAATAAGATGAAACCTCATTTTTGTGTAAGAATGTTTGAACTGTGCCAGCGGCACTTTGAATTCAGTCTCTTTTTTTTTTCCCCCTTTTCTTTTTTTTTTTTAAGTTTATATAATATAAGTAGAAATCTTTTTCAACCTGTGCATCATTAAACTGAAGGTCTCATCTGATTGCGCTTTCTTCTGGTTAACAGCAGAAGTAGCATCCATGGATCACCGTTGGTGTGCTCTGCCTGATTGATCTGAAATCTGAATACAGCGGTGTGGCCCCTGGCAGAATAGATGTGTTCTTTCTGTTGCACGCATATTGTTTACCATGACTCTTGTCTTGCAGGAGAAGGTGAAGAGATGACCTACATTCTCATATCAACACTGGATGCTATGATTCAGACACACCTTCTCACCCCTCTGTGTGGCACTGAGGAGAGAGGCAGGCCTCCAAGGTTATTGTAAAGCTCGGTTATTTACAGATTCTCAGAGACGAAACACAAATCGGCATCTAAAATCGGGTGCGCTGGCAGCAGCGTTAACTGGTGTCTTGGAATTCCTATGGCTCAGTGTGGGAAGACTATTCTTATTTTGATACAGTATTTTCATAAAGTAGATGATGCTTAGTCTTGCCTCAAAGCATCAGATTAGTCGACAAAGAACGTTCTCCCATAGGTTGAATAAGCTTAATGTGTTTTATATAATGTTTTGATTGTGTTTTTTTTTTTTTTAATAAAAAAGAAAATGAACTTTTCTTAGAATTTTGTC
>VUQG01045404.1:0-38104 GCA_015106755.1 Etia nguti | reverse complement strand
TAGAATTTTGTCCCCCCTTTTTTTCTTTTAGAAAATTTTCCATGTCTGATATCTGTCCACGCTAGGCCTGCATAAGCTTGAAGGGCTACTTGCCCAACACAGGGACTGAGTCATCAGTTGTCTTTGAAATGGGTCGTAAACAGCCACTGAAGGCAGAGATTCGAGAGTTTCTGAACACTGGGGCTGCTGACTGTGATGGTAGGCAGTCATAAACCTCACTGTACCATTTGCAACTGCCTAACTGTATTAATGCACTGAAAGCTGGGGTGAGTCAGACAAGGAACAAACAAGGTTGAGCTGTGACGCACCGTGCTCCACCACACCTAGAAACTGCAGTGATGCTGGAGGATCGTACAATTTCTAACTATTCGGTGCATAAAGAGATAAAGGTCATTTTAGTGTGATAAGTGTGCCACATAGCTTCAAAAAAAGGAAAAGGCGACTTGTTATATAAAACACCTTCATTCTATATCTAAATTATGTGAATCCTAAAATCCTCAAATGCTTATATCCAGTGATTAAAATCTGATTAAAGGCTTTTTCTTTGGAAACTACAGCTGCTGGGTGAGTGCAGCACATGGCAGGAAAATAGTGGGTTGGCCAGTTTCGTGTCTTCAGCATTAATAAGGTAGTGATTAAAATTACATCCTTTAAAATGCAGCGTTGTATAATTGAGGCTGTTACCAAAATACTGTGAAAATTGGTAATGTGCTCCTGGAAAAGTATGGATTATTCATATAAAACATAAATCCTTAGACACACCCATCAGCTCTCACAAGACTGATAATAGGTCCTTGTCTTAATAAGGGTGCCAAAACATAACCTAGAGTAAGGACGTAGCATCCCTCAGGACATTTTCCTAATTACATGATCCATCCACCCTTTTTCTTAACCACGTTTACTCAGGTCAAAGTTGTGTGGGGGCTGGAGCCTAACCCAAATGTCACTGCGCAAATTAAATACATCCTGGGATGGGTTCCCATTCAATTTAGAATCACCAGTTGACCTCACATGCAGTAGCTCCACAGAGTAGTGGTTTACACATTTTCCAAACAAGGGGAAGTTCCAATTCCTGGAGGAATCTGAGCATCCAGCGTAAAAATCTGCCAAATCAAACATGCTGAGCTACCACTGTGGCATCCACTGGTGAATAAGGGGGCAGCTGAAAGTAGCTGCATAATTAACCTGATGGAGAACCCAAACTCCACACCGAAAGACCACAGCCAGCTGGTGGATTTGAACCCAGGACCATCACCATTCTGCCTAATTATACTAATAACTCATAATGAAGCACAAGAATATAATTATTCTAAATGTGGCACAAAAAGTAAGGACATTGTGGGGGGGGTTTGCATTTCTTTGTTGTAACAATGATTCTTGGCAAGAAATCTTACACCACTGGAAGGTCTATTTCCCCTTAAATGGTGGCACATTTGTAAGGAAAATGCATTTGTGGGTTGAGCAGCAGAGTTGAGCATGTAGGTTGCGCTGAAGAAAAATATATTTTGCTATTGACAGTTGTTTGGTGCTGTTTATTGGATTGGATGATTCAAGTCTAAAGAAACGAGACATGTTGGCAATTTAAAAATGTATTCATTCAACAGGGGCCTTAGTAGCATGTAGAGCCACAACAGCCTGGCACCTCCCCATCATGCTGGTCAACAGCTTGGTCATATACTGCTGTGGGATGGCGTCCCATTCTTTAACCATCATTTGTCAGCCAGCGTGGTTGTGTTGGTCACAGAATCCGCTGTTTGGCATGGGCAGAGAAGATTTAGCAAGTTTTTCATGAGTGCAACCCACATGCTCAACTCTGTTGCTCAACCCCAAAATGCATTTTCCTTACAAATATAAGGAATTAAAGCGAAATAAACAGGCTTTCACACAGTTTAATATTGGTACAGAGTGATAAGTGTCAAGCAGGTTATTACTCTGAAGGTTTAATCCAGCTTTTAAAATTGATATAGTGCAAGTCTGACCACAAAGGAAAAGACTCCAGACAAAGAGTGGTTGTGTTAGATTTATTATCACATTAACACAACAATCTGAGCAACTAGATATCATAACAGGGACATTTCTCTACTGGCATCACAGTTCCTTAACGATACACAACAAACCCAGAGTCTAAAGATAGATACAACCACTACATAGTGCACCACTGCACAGAGTACTTTAGATGCGTTCAATACTTATGTGGAGAGTAACAAGCATGTCCAATACCTTTATTACTCGACAACATCTAAGTGCATTTACATTGTGCTTCAGTCTCAGTGTGAATAGTCCACATATCCTAATCTGTGCTTAAATTATTATTATAATTTTTTTTTTTTTTTTTTAAAATACTGATTACATGTACTATGCATACACAGTGAACAAACACGCAAAGACAGAAGTGCAATAACTGCTGGCTGCACTGAAGACAGCTGAAATAATTAAAATGAGCAGTAACATTTTTGCACACAATAGCAGGCACCACCCCGACAGAACGTACATCTACCTCGTCCACTACAACAAACAGCTGTCAACACATTATACAAACACAAAGTCTATTCAGCCTGTCGACTGTGAGAAAAGGGATTCAACATGCTGTCATTTCTCAGCTTTTGTGTGAACAAAATTAAAAACAAGACAGCCAAAGCCTCGGTCACAAATCCATAAGAAGGAAAATGCTTGTGATGGTTCCCTGATAAGGAATAGGAGAGTTTAGTTCAAAAACGCAGGTAAATTTGAATCTTATATGGGCACAGATCTAAGCTCAAAATTTTACACTATGTCATAATAAATATCAGCACACTCAGAAACACACAACAACAACAATCCTAGGAACATGACATCTGTCATTGATCGTGAGCAGAGGTGTGGTTTAATATTTTAAGGGACTGTAGGAAACGTATTAGGTGTGGAGAGGGCGCAGAAATTATTTTTCTGCCGTCTTGTTGTTATCATTAATAATATAGGTTTATATATAAATACTCTGTATTAAAATAAAAGATTAAAGGCCTTTGAAAACATGTTTTGTCTATTAGCTTTTATAGCGTGGATGATGAGGTGCTCAAATGTAACGATCTGCAAGTTTCACAAATCCATATTTTACTGACAGTAAAACACAGAAAACATATCAGATGTTTAAACTGAGAAAAGGTGTAATTTCAAGAAAAACTTAGCCCATTTTAAATTCAATAGCAGCAACACATCTCAAAAAATGTTGGGACGGGGCCATGTTTAGTACTGTGTAGAATCACAACAGCCAGTAAACGTGTGGGAACTGAGGAGAGCAACTTCTGGACTTTTGGGAGGGGAATGTTGTCCCATTCTTGTCTGATAATGGATTCTAGCTGCTCAACAGTCCGGGGTCTTCTTTGTCGTATTTTTCACTTTATGGTGCATCAAATGTTTTTAAATGGTGAAAGGTTTGGACTACTGCCAGACCTGGACTATTCTATTGGAAATCATGCTGCTGTAATAGATGCAGTAAGTAGTTTAGCATTGTCTTGTTGAAATATGCAAGGCCTTCCCTGAAAAACTGTCTTCTGCATGGGAGAACATGTTTCTCTAAAACCTGTATATACCTTTTAGCACTGGTGTGCAGGCTGCCAGTTCCACAGGCACTAATGCACCCCCAGGCCAGATTACCCATACCAGATTTATGGAAGGCTTTTGAACAGAGCACTGCTTTAACAAGCTTCTTTAGTCTGGAGGGTTCAGCATCCATAATTCCCAAAAACAATTTCACATTTTGATTTGTCTGACTACACACCAGTTTTGCCACTTTACTTCAGTCCATTTTAAAGATGGCAGCATTTCTGGATCATCTTCACGTATGGCTTCTTGTTTGCATCACAGAGCTTTAACCTGAATTTGTAGATGGCACAGTGAACAGTGATTTCTGAACTGTTCCTGAGCTCATGCAGTGACATCCATGGCAGAATCATGTTGTTTAATGCAGTGCTGTCCGAGGGCCTGAACATCACAGGCATCCAATACTGGTTTTCTTTGTAGCACCGCTTACTTTTCCAGTCTTTTGTGGCCCCCATCTCAGCTTTTTTGAGATGTGCTGCTGCCATCAATTTCAAAAGGAGTTAATATTTTTCATGAAAACGTAAAACGTATAAAAATTTGATACGTTTTCTTTGTTCTTTGGTGAATAACAAATGCTTTATGAGATTTACAAATCACTGCACTCTGTTTTTATTCACATTTTACCCAGCTTCCAAACTTTTTCAAAATTGAGGTTTTACATGAATACCCACATATTAATAGATTTGGGGATTTCTATATTGTCTCTGTTGTACTTTTTTGACCTTCCTGTAAAGTATGGAGTGGTCACTTGGCAAGTTGCTAGGGTGTATTTACTTATCAGGATTTAGCAACAGGCATCAAAAGCTGTTGGTTTGGCCTTTCCTTTTGTTGCTATTCCACTGCCAATCAAATCTGATTAAATCACACCCTCAGTGAAACAATATTTTTCTCTGATAAGATGTTCACTGTGTTTCATTAGGAGATTATGGACCAGCTATAACCAGGCCATAACATATGACAATCTACAGGGTAATTACCAACCAAATTCCATCTGTCACCCAAAGAATATGCTAGTCTTTTTCTCGGTTTTTGCCAACTATGACACATTATTGTGCCTGATGTTTATTGATGGATGTCCTAATTAACTCAAATTTGTATTTTTTTGTGTGCCAACTCTTTAATCTGAAGCCAGCTTGAAAGTTTTCACTTCATAATTAAAGAGAAGTCTTCTCCAAACAAGAACTCTGATGCTTTCTTGTTTTTCTAAGAGTATGATTTACACTTACAAGGGCTTTGATGTGGAAGGTCTATTTTTTGTGTATTTCTACAAAGGCCCCCTTATCAACCCAGTAATGTTCACACAGTCCCTAATGGCACTAAACTCTCTGAAAAGATGTTTACAATCACAAAAACACAGAACTTGGCACCAAGATCATGGAAACACCACAAGAGATTTCGTCTAATGTTTTCTTTTAGTAAATGCAGTCCTATTCCTCTACAGTGAATACACGGTTATAGCCACACGTTTGACTTTACTCTATGAAGGCTGTCGACTTACAAAACACCTTTATGAGAGTTTTAACCCTGGAGAAATTACCATGACCCAAAGTTTACTCAAACTAGGATTTCTGTTGCCAACAGGTGTTTTTTTTGTTTTTTGTTTTTAAATGTTAGAGAGGTTTATATGTCGAACCATAAAGAAAGTATCACACTACGATGTTCTCATCACGGGATGGTGATCAGTACTGAGCTCCACCGAAACGCAGCTGAAGCTGCCACAAATAAAGTCCCTCGGCTTCAATACGATCCTCTTCATGAGCTCTCTGAAAAGTAGGTTCCTTGCGTTTCTTTCCTTTGTCAAAAGTGTTCATCTTGAAAGGGTGACGTGCTTTGATCTCAGACCACTTGCAGTTCTGACCTTTCATTGCCTTTCATGTCATAAGCAGGAGGGATTTCAAAACATTAAACACCACTGCGCCCGTGGTTGTTTTTTGTTGCTAAAACTTGCATTTGTGCTTCTGCTTGCAGAGCACCATGCTGAAAGCAGCTTGCATGCCTCCCTGTTGGCACATCAACGTTGCTACACCAGACCAGTCTGCATGTGGACATGTAAAGGGTACGGGTGGTAGACAAGAGGCGGCTGGGCCTGAGTGATGAAGTAACTGTTGTAAATGGGCTCTGTCATGTATGGAGCTGGCTGGTAGAAGCAGGTAACGTTGGCCGTGTTGGGGATGGCGTTTTGCTCGCCCAGCACCCTTAGAGCCAGCACTGTGATCATGTTGAGGGTCTGCCTCCTCTCGTGTCCCATCAAACACACCGTGCTCTCATCTATCACACGCCGCAGGGTCATCAAATAGTCATACTTGCTAGTCTCCTCACTGCCAATGAAATGACACTGCAAGTAGGCCTCAATCTTCCGCTGCTGTTCGCCTACGTCAGGAAAGTCGATGAAGAAACGGGAGCACATGTATCGCTCCAGGGACTTTATCTCTGTCTCGCTGGCTGGCCGGAAGTTCCTCACCAGCAGGTCGCTGTATTTTAGCAATCCCCCACCCCGGATCTCCTCTGGGTTGTGGGTGGCAATGAGGCGGTTTCGAAGATGATCCATAGCCTGATCAAAGTCTCCGTACATGCACTCAGCTTCAACAGTGATGGTGGGCTCTCCTGCATCCCCATGCCATGAGCTTGACTCACAGCTGTTTGGGACAGCGTCTGCCAGCTCCAGTTTATGCTCATATACCTGAGGCTGTGAGACCACACCTGCTGCACATGGGTTGCTTTGAGTCTCTGAATCAGGAGGCTCCTTTGAGTGTTTTGGCTTAACAGTTTGTTCTAAAGTTTCTCTGGAGCAAGTCCCATCCTGCAGTGTACTGACTGTGCTGTGTGTGGGAACTGTAAGTACATCTTTACCCTCCGAGTTCTCCGTCTGACAGCTTGGTATGTTTGAACTGTGAACTTGAGAACTCTCCAGCACAGGAGGTTTCGGCTGAAGTTGTTTTGGTAGCTCTATGGGTGGAAACAGCTGTGTGGTGAGGTCTGACAGATCGGTTAGTAAAGACCATTTTTCAGGCTTAGTAATCAACTTTCGTGACATTTTTCTTTGTAATTTCGGTGAGGGGCAGTAATCTGGCACAATGTCCACTGATGTGCTGCAAGATTTTTTAGCTGGGGGAGGAAAGGAAAACTCAAGATTTGAATCTTGCAGGTTTGGGGTAGAATCAGTCCTGCAGCTTACAGAGTCTATGTTGAACTTTTCTTCACAATGAGCCACATCCTGTGGAGCTGGTTTTTCTGTATGTGATGTGCATACTAAAGGCTGGGAAGCTTGTGCCTCGTATTTTTCGTCATTACTCTGTAGGGTTAAACATGCATGTGTCGTCAGGGGATCCCCAATATCTGTAAATAAAGTTTTAGGCGATGCAACTACAGGATAATTGCTTTCAAACTGTTCTTTCTCTTCTCCTTTTTTCTCACACATCTCAAACACAATTTCCTCCTCTGAATGTACATCCTCAATGCCCTCCACTTCCTCTTCCTCCTGTTGTAAGCTTATGCTCTCTGGTTTCAGCACCTGCTGCACCTCGTGCTTGTCATTTACACGCTCGACCTCTTCATGACGAAGCTCTTCCTCGAGTGGAGAAACAGTTTCATCTTGGCTTTCACTTTCTGTGCTAGTCGCAGAATCTTCTTTTATATCATGTTCAACCTCCTGAGGAATGAGGCTCGGCTTCTCTTGTCCTTTGCTTTCATCATCATCGTCTTTTTTAGATGAATGCCCAGCAGTCAGTGCCAACTTCCATTCTTGTTTCCTTTCGTTCCCCCAGTAGGACTCGAGCATACGATCTAATATAATCTGGAAGGAGTCCACGCTAAACTCAAACTGTCGTCTGAGGGAACTAACAAATCGAAGCCCCACAGTTTTAGCTCTGTTGTTAGAAAGCGAGATAAGGCTCCATCTGTCATGCTCATTGAAAACTTTCACCATCTTTTGCACATAGGCTTCCTTCATTGTCAGACAGGTGATCTTACGTCGGTTAACTCCAGAAGGCAGAAGGTCTCGCAGGCTCCCCAGCACCACCTCTTTAATAACTTGGAAGTCTTCCTGCCTCGGAAGCTCCACTCCAAAAATGATGTCTAAGTCTTTGTAGCCAAGCCCGTTGTCTTTAACGAGGATGTGGCTGGCAGTCATGCCGTTAAGGCGTATATCTTTAACCTGAATGTTCCTTTCGACCAGTCGGTCCTTAACTACACGAATGATGTCTTTCGCTCTCACCTGCAGTGTAGGAAAATTACCTCGCCCATGGATAGGGATTACCTCAGTCAAAACTTTGTCAAGAGCCTGAACTTGCTCCAGGGTTAGATTGTGGAACCTCTTCTCTGTTTGAAGCTCCATAGTCTTCACCTGTGAAACAGAGTTTTGCATCACATTACGACTAACATCGTACACTGGCAAGTGAACGCATGGAGCAGGAAAAGAGTTCAGAAAGCATAATATCCTGTGAAATTTGCACTTTTACGTAGAGCTGGATAAGCCACTAGCGCTGAGCCTTTGCTCTCTGTGCCATCCTTTGCAAGAGACAGTGTGCAAAGAAAGGTTTTGTAGATTCGACTTTTGCCCCTTTGTTTTTCTCTCTTCTGTAAAGTGTTGTGTATCCAAAATGCAGTCAAACAAAAATGCATATATGAGCTAGAGTCTTTTGCCACCCTCATTCCTCTCTGACTGCAATATGCGCTAATTGTTTATTAGTTGGATCTGAAATTCAGCAATTTAGCATTAGGAATAATGGGCAGCTCTGAGGATTGAGGATATCTCGGTGATTAGCTTGCCTGGTGTGTTGCCACTAGATGGCAACAGAATCGTAACATATGGCAAAGTCAAATAAGTGGCACAGTGAGGGCTTAAACATAAGCCACTGATGACGCACAGTAACAAATGATATTTTCCCAATAATCCAACAAATGCAATAAAAATATGTTCTTATAAGATTGCGATGGAATATATACCACAGACCATAAAACTAGCACCATGTACATCAGCTAATCAAATGCACAGGCCAAATATGTAACATTGTTTCTACTTTACGACCCCTCCCACACTGCACTGGGGCTTTTTCTCTGCCAGCCGTGGACACTGCCAGCTGCCTCTCACACCATTTTACTTGTTGGTCACACTGGATAAATATTCAGTAATCAAGTAGGTTGAATTTCTTCCATGATTACGTGTCCATCTGCTAGTTACAGGTGACTCACCTGTCTGTCATTCAGCAGCTGACAGGCAATCATGGAAGAAATTCAACTTAGTGACTACAGAACCTGGTCGGTCTCTATAAGGCAAGCTGGATTTGTCTGTTTGGCTTGTGCCTCTATGTCAAAAGATATCTGAGGGAGTGCCGAAGTAAAGGTTGTCATGCATAATAAAAACAGGGTTGTGGTTAATACACCAGACTGCATCTTTCTGCAAATATACAGCGTGGCGTAAATGTTCCTGGTCTTTTAATGTCACAACAAATTGTATCTGACATAGTTTTTGTTAAACTCTTTAAATTAAGAAGGGGGTAAAGGGGAAATGTGTTAGAGTGGGGGGAAAGGTGGTCTACGTCATCATTAATGCACGCTGACTCACTCTGTACAGAGACAAATGTCAGATTTTAGCCTGTTACCGAAAACACACCACAGAGAAGAGCTTCACTTATGTGTGTATCTAAGAAATAGGTGCATTTAGCTTATTGTATACTACCAGCATTTCTTTTCTTTTCTTTTTTTTTCTTTTTAAAAAAAAAAATCTAATCAAAGTGAAACCAGCAGTGTTTGAAATCTAATGTTTAACTCTTCATAATCTGGTAAATAAATATCATCAACTTTCAGGTCAGATTCACTTAAAATTAAGTGTGTGCTGTTCTAAGAATATTCTTCATGTAATACTCCATAATAGCTCCTCGTATATAGTTCATATAAAAATCAAAGAAAAGGGAATGGTTCAGTTTTAATGTATTAAATAAAATATGAGCATAGTGGCTAAATCTTAATGAAAATGCCTGTGAAAATGTTTTAGCCCCATTTTTAAAAATGCAAACTGAGACGCAAACTGTACCGATTTCATTGACATTGTTTTCACGGCCCTGTGACATACTGTAAACATCATTCAATCAACTGTGCCGTGTGGCCAGCCTTCGCATCCTCTGTCCTGTGTTAGTATTTTTGACGGTCATCAGTGCAAAATGCAGTCAGTGGTAGCAACTCGGGGCACAGGGAAGCATGGCCCACAGCAGCCTCTAGTGAATCTCAGGGGTTATATCAGCTCGGTCCTGCAGCAGGACTGCTCCTCTGCCACTTGGCTTCTTTATAGATAAGACTATATGACTCATACAGCCACTGAATGAAGCATCACACGTTGGCTCCCCTGGATTGTTTCTCTGTGCGCAAAAAACCCCACCACGACACCAAATGCACCACTTGCGGTGGCATTATGGCTGTGAAACTCATGAAATATTTAGGCAGGAAAGCTTGTGAATGGATTGAAGCATAGTCCAGTCTACAGTACTGAGCACACAGATGGTGATCGTGATGTGGGGGACACACAAAAGGCTGCTGGTGGGCATTTCTGCTTGGATCAACAACATTTTGCTCTTTAATGTTTCAACCACAGAGCAACGTGTTCGGAACTTAAAATGTATCACAGATTAGTTCCAGATGTGACCAGCATCTGGATTTTCCGCTCCATTTAGAAGCTACTAGTGGACAAGTTGACAGACAGTGTAAGTACATAAACAGGCCAATCTTTGTTTGTTTGGTTGGTTGGTTGTTGTTGTTGTTGTTGTTGTTGTTGTTTTTTTTTTTTTTTTTTTTTTTTTTTCTTTCCCCCCCCCTGAACACAGTCTTTCATCAGCATGCACCTCCACCGTCTACTTTTATTCACTTCATTAGCAAGCTGCCAGTGCCCAGTGCTCGGACGCTTCTTTTCAAGAATTGATCATGACAAGTTAAATTTGTATGTGCTTGTGTGGTTTTGGTGATCTGTCACTGTGCGGGTGCATGTGCATGTGATTAGTTGCGTGATGTGCCATCCACTGTCCTGTCTCAGCAAACCCTGTACCCTGTTAGTCCTTCCCCAGCCGTGTTTAGTATTCAGAGAGCAGGCGCTGTCGTAATCTGGATTCCGAGGCAGGTTGCTGGGGTTTTTTGTTTGCTCTTATGGCCCTGATAATCTTGTTACACTGCTGTCAAGTGGAGCTGGCCCTCCCTGCAGCCCTGAACCACCATGTGTGCCACCTCCGGTACCAGAAATACACCCCCACCCCCTCCCCATCCCCAACAGCCCACCGCCATTTTGAGACAGCCGTTGATGGAAGAGCCTTGGATGTATCCTTGAAGAATCACCTCCTGAGCATCTTTATTCAGCCTCCCACCCCCACCTTAGGCGGCGAACGACAGTAATAAATATTCATCAGGGGGATGCAGTGTGTCGAAGCTGTAGCCTCGACTCCCCCTCAACAAAGAGTCCCCTGGCTAATGGTGTCCATCCTTGGCATCTCCCCTGGAGAGATCCTGCAGAGGGGACGAGATCATTAAAGGATGCCACAGGCTGAGGGCCGGACCTATCATGTCACATCAGCATTTATCGCACTAGACTTGTTGGGGTTTTTTTTGTTTGTGTTTGTTTTTCTTGTTAAACCCCTTTCCCCTCTTTAGAGTCAACCTAAGCCGACCCTACCTCTGCAAGCTGCACTGCATAGCTTCAGATGAACAAAGACCGCGTTTGAAGGTTGGATCGGTTGCTCTCGTTGTGTTAGTTCAACTTCACAACTTCCTAATTGGCACCTTGGTTTTAGTCCTTGCTGAGATCAGGATTTTTTTTTTTCTCTCAACCTGTTCTTCTCAAGCTCCCCTAAATGTGTCGACCGTGCATTTTACATAAGGCTTCTCTCTGTTTTTCCGTCTCTTTTTTCTTTCTCTCTCTCTTTGTGTCTCTCGCTCTTTGTCTTTCTCTATGTCTCTTTCTTTTTCTCTCTCACACATTCTCTTTCTCTCTGTGACCACACTCAGCGTTTTCTATTTCCTGTGGGTGTGATGTCTCTCCTCCACAAGCAATCAGCTCTGATTTGTCAGCGTTCTTCCAGGCGATTCATAAAAATTCAGCAAGCATCTACAAAAGACGTCTATGTCCCTGCACTTGCTCCCTACCTCCAATGCCCCCGCACTCCAAGCTGCAGCTTTCGCCTCCCGCTCCTTCGGCTAGAAACACAAAAGACGTGAAATCATTAATAGGAGCTAATATATTAGTGCAAGGAAGACATCAGTGTCTTTTGTTTTTAAATTGTGACTATCTCTACATGTAATTTTGTCAAATGCAAGGGCATTCTCCAACAGATCAGTGCACCAAGTCTGAAATTTCCCTGTCATTCTTTATGGGAAATTATAGGTGTGTTTTCCTTTCTTTGCCTGTGTTTCTGTGTTTGTGTGAGCATGCCTCTTTGTCTCTGTGAGGTATGACAAGCCTGGTAGTGGAAGGGAGCAGCTGTGCATTGGACCTTGTCTGTGTTGTTCTGCCATGCCCTGTCATTGGTAGCCGTCTGTTGGCAGCAGCCTGTGCTGGAGGCTTGCAGCCTGGGTGAAGTCTTTCCACAGTGTCATATGGTGAGCTTTCAATGTGCCAAACCATGCCTACTATGTTACCCTACACAGATGTGTGACAGAATACGCCCCCTCAACTTGGACAATGTGCCATCTCTCTGCATTTTCAAGATTCCAACTGGTTTTTGAACAATGTTGGGTCTAGGCTACTGAGGAGAAAATGATAGGCTTAATATGAAATTTGGAAGATGCAACCTTTTTTTTTTTCTCCTAGTCTCATCCCAGTAGCTATTAGTGTAGTACTTTCCTGTCTATTTGTCCATTATCTGTGCATCATCAGGCAGACCATTATCCCATTATGTTTTGCATCTGTGGTCCAAATGCTTACTGGAAATGAGTCACCACAAAGGCCAGTGAAAGGTACGTGTTACTATCAGACAGCTATTCATAGCCAGCCCATCAGGGATGAAAGTATCACATTTGAAAAGTCCTGTGCAGAGCGTGAAAAGCTTTTTATATGGGCATCTGCAGCGCAGAGAAACATTTCTGTTTTTATAAGAAGCCAGAGGACTTTTTTTTTAATTTATTTATTTTTTTTGAAGTGAAAGCATCAAGAATTCAAGTCACAGTCTGACCTCATGTTATGTCCCCAGCCTGTGTGATAGTGTCGTATTCAGGTCATTTTTAACAAGCGGCTGTCTCTCCCTGTTTGGCTCAGGTGACCGGTCCACCTGTAGCACGCTTTTGTTGCCATGGAAATATCCTGGCCATCTTAGTGCACTTTGGTGCTACGACTCATCTGTTTTTCTTTTCTTCCCTCACTGAGCTTCTGTGCAGACGACATGAATTTCCCTGATGACTAGCTTAATGTGCACGCATGCTGCAAACTTCTGCACACGCTGACAGTAATTCTTTTTTACATTCTTCTGTTCAGATGCTTTCTTTCCTGTTTTGATGTGTTTAAAAAAAAAAAAAAGTTCTAAGAGCTAGCATTTGTTTATGTGCTCAGTATAAACACACACTACTGGGCTGTGTAAATCAGCTTACCGAGGCAATGTGCTGGCTGGGCTGGGCTGACTGTGGTGGGTGTCTGTGTTGCTGACACAGCATTTACTGTGTGTGGTGTAAAGCACTCAGGGCCACAGCTGTGTGTGTGTGTGTGAGGACATACTTATCCTGTGACAGAGCTCACACGATGGAATTCACCTGACCTTCTGTCTGTCTTAATACCAGTAGGCTGGACTTCTCACCGACGCAGCTTCTCTTGGTGGTTCCCTCAGTGCAGACATGACAGAAGAAACTGCAGTGCAGCCCTGTTGTTCTGGAGGGCTCTGCAGTAGTTACAGTGGGTTCCTTTTTTATTGATTTATGGGATTATAGTTGGACACAGGCCAAATCTAGACAGGTGTGACTGTCTAGACTGGATAGCTTAAAATCTGCCCCATGTACTTTTGTGAATGTGTTGTGGTTGAGGATGGATGCACTGTAGAAAGGCCCAGATCTGTTTTGTTTTGAAATGTGGCTATGGTACTTCAAGCTTGTACTTGTACTTGTGTTATTTTGGGTTTTGCTTTCCAAGAAGTAATTTTGAATTGCTGCCAACCAATTAAATGTCATCTGGAAATGCATACCGCAAAATTATTTGTTCTTGTCATAAGTGCACGAACAGTCCAGGTACCAGTTTTTCCAATTACTTAGAAGGAAGTCTGAAGTCCTTGACCCGCTTTGTATTTTATGCACTTAGTCATGCGGTTTCTTTTTTTGTTTTTGCTATTGTTGTTATTAGAAAATACTTCAATCTGTATTTTGCAGAAAAATTTAAGTTTCTTTTCTAGTACTCTTGTTTCATATATTGTCTTTTCTTTTCACAGATCAACCGGTAGTACAGGTGGACGCTGCTCTCGTGGCATGACTACCACAAACAAGGGAAACAAGGCCTTAAAGGTAAAGCCTGTGTGACCAAATGTCTATGTGTATATATAATATTTTATTTTTTAATAAAAGGATCAGCACTAACTAATTTCCATGCGCAGGTGAAGCGGGAGCCGGGGGAAAATGGCACCAGCCTAACAGATGACGAGCTGGTGACCATGTCAGTGCGGGAGCTGAACCAGCATTTACGGGGGATGTCAAAGGAAGAAATCCTGCAGCTGAAACAGCGGCGACGTACCCTGAAGAACCGGGGCTATGCCGCAAGCTGCCGAGTGAAGCGTGTCACCCAGAAGGAGGAGCTCGAAAAGCAAAAGGCTCAGCTGCAGCAGGAAGTGGACAAGCTGGCTACAGAGAATGCCAGCATGAAGGTGGAGCTGGATGCTCTGCGTTCAAAGTACGAGGCCCTCCAGAGCTTTGCCAGGACTGTGGCCCGCAACCCTGTCACCTCAGCAAGGGGACCTATGGCTTCTGTCATAGGTCCCCTCATCCCCGGTAAAGTAGCTGCCACCAGCGTCATCACCATCGTCAAATCCAAAACGGAGGCTAGGTCGTAGTAGCAGAAAAGGCAGAAGAAAGATGTTCAAAGCTAAACTTGTCAGTGCATTGTAACATGGCACAGGACTGCCTGTGTAAGTTCTCAGTTTTAACCGTGGCACTAACACTAAAAATATGCTTTCCAAATTCACTCTTACAGAATGACACACCAGTCTGTGCTTTTTATTTTTTAACAGGCCTGTTATCAGGGTGATAAAAATTTAGGACGATACAGTTGTGCCATAAACAAAGGAGAAATATTGCAACATTGAAACATTTAGAAAGTGGAAAATTGAAGAAGACTGCATCGTTTTTGCTTGTTTTGATTTAGATTTTCATGTCTGTTTTCCTTAAATCGGGCTCTTAAGTCTCTTCCGTCCTAAGAACTAGCATCGGTACAGTTTCACAGGTGGTCAAAACCAGTAAGAAAATAAATTGGAGCCATTATTCCTCACAAGATCCACAGTACAGAGTGGGAGGGGGAAAAGCCAGCACATATCTCGCTAAGTAGCCCTTTGCTTGTTATTATGCACTGACTTAAAGTAGGATAACTGACAACTGGTCACAGACTCTTGGTCTTAATACTACAGATGTCTTTGAAACAACCTGACAAACCCAAAACTCGTAAATTAGTCCAATTTGTGATTCTGTTGGTTGTCTGTTGAGAATATAAGCATGAAATGATGCTCCCAAATATAGCATTCATTTCTGTTTATGGATCTGTGACAGGCTTCCGTGAACTTGTCATTATCAAAATGACTGGTAGATGCAATAATAATATATATGTATGCACTGAAAATACAAAGAGGTCTTGCATATTTAGGTGGAAACTTTAAAAAAGATCAGCAGCACTTAATGATGTTGTTCCAGAGCTGAGTGCCATTCCAATATGACAAGATTCTTCTACAATATCTGAAAACCTGAATGTTATTACAGTAATATCCTCATGTTTTGTGGGGACGGTGAAATCCACAAACATTTTGAAACATAATTTTTGCTCATAGAGGTAATATGTTGATTTTGTTTAAAAGATATATATTGCGTTTTTTTGTAATTACTTGTTGACAGGGCCGTCAGATATTTCCAAAAGAAAATCTTTACACGAGCTTTACTGTTTGAATTGTTAAGGTGTAGAAAACTTTGTCTAAAGTTGACTTCTTGGTTTTTATTACTAGGTAGATTACCTTCCATTGTTTATAGAAATACAGAAAAAGAAAATGTAAAAAAAAAAAAAATAATCCTGTGACATCTTTTTTGCAATTGTACCGAAAGTGGCTTACTATTAAAGTCTGATAGCTTTTTCTAGTGACTAGGCGCGTACTGTGGGGTAGCGCGTGATGTGATGTGTAAGTGACAAGTTGGCAGTGTCGTTCACTGTATAGATGTCAATGCTGTGCTATTTAAAACAAATCTGTAGAGCTAAACTAGATGGTGTAAACAAGGTCAATTGTCTTTGTGCGTATTGGCATCTGTGATATCCTCCGCTTCCTTGGTGTTAGTTACAAATCATATTGTCATTACGAGTTTACCACATTGAGCCACGAATGACAGAATTTGATGAAATGGCATTAGTGAACATGAAGTCAAAAGACTTTTTGAAGCGTAAATTGATAACTGAATAATGGTTGCATCTAGTCCTCTAAAACATCCTCTGTAACCGGGAAGTAAAGGATTTTATTATTATTATTATTATTCCAGCAACATCATTGGTGTAAATTACATTGCAGGGATAGAGTGCCCTTAAAAGCTATCTTTTAGAATTTACCTGTGGGCGTGCAGTTATCCTGCAAATGTTGTTGACAAACCTTGCACCTTCTCACGCTAGTAAAAATAAGATTTTGCTGCAAGGTTAACCTTAAAGAGGTATAGCATCACTCTTCTAAATCTACCCAGTGGTCTTCAGATTGTCTGATTAAAAGCAGAAGGGTTTGGCTGAAGGTTTGTATGCACTAAGCTCCTGCTTGTTTTGCTCAGGACAAAACAGGTCACTTAAAATGAACAAATAATTCTAGATGAGAGGCAAGAAGGCGGGGATGGCAGCTCTGTTCTTTTTCTTTTTTTTTTTAACAAGCATGTCATAAAGGGCTTCAATCCACACTCAGAAAGAGGCACAGTGCGACTATGTAGAATTACAATCAACAGCTGCCAGCGAGAGCTCCTTCTGTGCCAAGTGTTGCATCACTCTGCTGGTCCTCTAAAAGGAATTTAACACTGAAGCAGGTCTACACCTCAAGGTGAAAGTAGGTGTTTAATGACATTAACAGAATGCACTTCATCCAGATCTCCCTCTCCTGCTGGTCAGAACGTCTTAAAGTGTCGGCTGAGGTGTTAATCTGCAGGCGCTCTCAGACGATACGCCTCAGTGAAACTCCATGCCGGAGGTCTGAGTGCTGGTAATACTGTCCGTATCCTAGCCTCACTTTGTCAACATGCTTAGCTATCTGCATTGACTGGTTAACTGTGGGATAAAATATATATTAACTGACTCTCGACATAGCCCAGTATCAATGTTGGCGTCCTTATTGCTGTGGCAGTCTTGTGGAGTGAATCTTTTTTCGTGTCAAGTGTCTTTAAGGTGTTCGAGTGGCACTGTTGACCAATCTCTCGATCTCCTCTGGGGATGATTCTCTTTCTCACACATACAGCTGTATAGTATGTAGCTACAGTAGGTATTAATGACCATTGTGAAAAAGTGACCCTTAATATGCAACTCAGTGGAAAGGTGTGAAAGAGTAGATGTAAGAGTAATCAATATTGTAAGAGTTTAGGTCTGTTCTTTAATCATTCTTGATGTTTTGTAGATTTTTATTTATTTATGTTTTTTGCATCCCTCTGCGGGAGCGCAACTGGCCCTTGGTTAAAGCCGCTAACAAAGCTGTCAATGTTTTTCAAGGAATCGTGACAGCTGCACTCAAGCCTTACTCAGTTACTCTGGTCTTCAATCACCTGAATTACAAATCCATAAATTAAACTTGGATCTTAACTGAAATGAACTGCTATTATTTAGATATTTATGCACTAAATAATGTTGATGCTACAATGGATTCTGCCACAAGGGCCACTTGCAATATTTTTTTTTCCTGTGTGTGTGTGTGTGCGCGTGTGTGTGTCTGCGTGTGTGTTTGTATGGTTGAGGTTCCTCTGCTGCTACACCAGTCGTTAATGCCCATTGTTTTGCTGTAGCATCATCCACAACATTTCTGTTCTCATTATGTGTCGTGTATGTGAATTTGAAATTGATCTTAACACTGTAATTTGTTCTGCAGATTTACTTTTTAATTATTTTTGACCTTTTGTTTTGTTTTTGTTTTTGTTTTGTTTGTTTTTTTGTATTGTTTTTTTTTTTTTTTTTTTTTTTTTTTTTTGGGGGGGGGGGGGCAGGGTATATAACTGTGATAATGTGGGTTATACCTCACAGCTGACATCAGTGAGGACTTTTATGAGTCACATTTACATTTGGGGGAAGAACAACTCACAGAAAGCGAGTACGCCCCTGTCACTCAAATGAAATGATTAAAAATGGTATGACCTCTTGACAAGCAGAATGATATATATATTCCATTTCATTTCTAACTTGTGTTTTAGTGACTATATATATATATAGAGAGAGATAGATATAGATATATAGATAGATATATCATATAGTCACTAAAACACAAGTTGGAAAGTCTGTCATTATGGAAACAAAACAGAGTATACATATAATTTAAAGTTATCTTAATCCCAAGTGAACTCTTTTAAAATGAGACGTGAAGAACCAAACTAAAACATTCTGGGTTGCTGTGTCTGTATGTGTGTATATATACCATCTGGTCATATGCCATATGGACATTGCTAGAAAAAGTTTTTAAAAAATCACTGAGACTTTACCAAAATGCATGAATATCATTGACAACTAGAAATCTGTTCAAACACAGCTGCAGTCGGGAGGTACAGGATGAGCTATAGTTTCTATAATCAAAGCAACAGAATGTCTTCCCAGAATGACGCCACAGACACTTGCACGATATAACACTGGAAAGCAGAAAGGCAAGTGCTTCAGACTTGGCACAGGGGTTATCAATGGAAATCTGAGTTTCTTGTGACAGCTCAGACAGTGTGAAGGACCTCTGTGGATGGTGGCCAAGGGAAAAAAAAAAAAAACAGTGAAGCATGGAGGTGGAGTGTGACGATGTGGGGCTAAGTGCAAAAGGTGTTGTGTGGAGATGACATTTACAGATGGGACCATAAATGCCTGTGAATACACCAAAATACTGGCTGACGTAATGATTCCCAGTCTCCAGAAGGCTGGCAGAAGAGGAGTATAGATTTTCCAAAGAAGCAAACAGTACAAACTGTGACCTGGCTGCATATCTCCCCTGACTTGAATCTAATAGAACACTTTTAGAACACTCTTTGCTTATTAAGCAACAAAACTTTGGCATCTTAACTCTGTTACCAAAACAAAGGCTTCCAAAAGCTTGAATCACGGTAACAAAGGGGTACAATGACTTTTGTTGCACTGATTTAATACTTTTGGTCCTCTATTGTTTTTTTTAAATAAAAGCTTTTCAGGGCATTTCTAGCTTTTTTTTTTTTTGATAAGACAGTTAAGAAAAACATTGGAAATGGTTTCGGGCAGACTTGAACGTAGGCTCCTGCAAAACCTTTAATAAATCTTAAACAGGTGAGCTTGTAACAACCCTTATTATTGTGGTATAGCACCGCTAGCGGGTGTTGTCCTACTATTGTAGTAGTTGGGGAGACTCCTAGTGTGTGAGTGTAGTGGCAGCCATTACATGCTGCTCGTGTATCTGTTCCGAGAGAAACCGTACCATTGTAAGGGGCTGGCGCCGGCGACTACCTAACCCCGCACATGTATGTACGGACAGAGTAGAGCCATGGAGACCTGGCTGGTATGGTCTTGTTCAGCTAACGACAAATAAAGGTCTGTTGTTCTATTTAACCAACTGGCCTCCGAGTTGTCCGGCTAACCTCGACACCACGGGCCCACTGGACCTTCTAGCTGCTCCTTCCTTGCCAAACTGCTGTTACAAGCTATAACAGCACAGTGGTCCAACTTTTAGTAAACTGAATTTAAACCTAAACAGTTAATTTTACGAAAAATAAGAACAAATGCAATGCTGTTCGGTTGAGAAACACTGCAATTACAGTCATTTAAATCACTGTGGAATCACTGTATCCACTGCTGTACAGTACACTGTAAACAAAGATCATATTTTCACAGAACAAATTTTTAAGTGAACAGTAATACCACTGGTACCAGTGTTTTACAATAGAAATCAGCTTGGCGCAGTTAACTATGAGAAGCTGTTATCAGATTTTTACTACGAACTCCAGAGCAGTCCCTTGGTCCCCATTTTTAAATAAGCCTGGGCCCTAACAATTCCTCTGTGATCCATGAGACGCATTTATTCCATTTAAACTTCCAAAGAGCCCCCTCTGGAAATATTAGCTTTAAGAGTGCATCGCTGAAACAGGCTTACAAGACACTCGTGCTAGAAAAATATATCAGAATCTACTAGATCATTACAAGCAGGGCCCCACTGCTTTTCAGCATTTACTCCGTGGGCATTCCGCTGTAGTCCTCGTTCGTGCATTTGTCCTGTTCATTTGTATACAAAACATATTTTTGTTATTTTTTTTAACAACCAGGGAATTCTCTGAACCTCTCGGGCATTAAGCCCAAGAGCAGCAGCGTGTCAGAAAGAAAAACTATTACTTCTGGATGTGCATCTTTGTAATGCCATAGGAATATTTTTGTGTGATTTGAAGCTCCAGCTAGTCTTGCAGTAATGTTGCAAAGTAAAAGAATACCTTCCAAAAGATCCACTCTGTTGTGTTAAAATCTGGCTCTTAGCCTCTCCTTTCTTCCTCTCACCTCTTCTATTTTCACAGCCACACACACACACACACACACACCATATGAGGTCCAGATTGGACCAGGCACTCCTCCCAGAGCTGATGTAATGTATGGGTGGGGAGGAGGAACACTGGGATAAGCAGGGTA
The DNA here is from genome assembly GCA_015106755.1 of Etia nguti. Lineage (NCBI taxonomy): Eukaryota > Metazoa > Chordata > Actinopteri > Cichliformes > Cichlidae > Etia > Etia nguti. Next base: position 17,538 of record VUQG01045404.1, on the reverse strand, counting down.
GAGCTCAGAGGGAAAATTGCATGTTTTTTTGTATAATTTGAACTCAGTACGTGTTGTCAGTGTATATGTTAGATTTTGTAAATGGATTCCCCAGTGAGCTCAGTGAACACTACAAAGCTTTTTTGCCCTTCACTCTCAAGCATTTTCCTTGCTTTTAGTAACATTTTTTTTTCTTTTGTTGCATAGAAATCAGCACTTAAATGAGAAACTGCTAAATATAGTACTAATGCACAGTTTTGACCTCAGCGAGCAAATACTCTTGGCAATTTTTATTTACATACTTTGTTACTTAAATGTACATTCATTTAACCCCTGAGGAGAAATTTAAGTCCTTCTCTTTAAGTGGTAGTCACTGTAGAGGTCGCTTGCATTTATCATGTGCATCTATCATCTGCTTTCTACTAGTGCAGACAAGACTGTTTTAAACATTAGGCTGCAAAGCAGGATGGTATATTTTAAAAAGAAATCCTTGTAAGCACAAGGTAGTTACTGGATATTATTTTATAACTTCTGACAGCAGAGAAGAAGCAAAAATTACTTTTCCAAGTACATCCTCTGAGGGATGAGACTAAAGTACAGCAGGAGCTGAGCAAAGACGCAGCATAAAGTCATATTTCTAGGGCTGCTAAAATGTGTGACAATGTGTAGCTTGTAGTAGTGTCATTGATAATATTTTAAAAATATATATTTTGTATCAATCAATAATATACTGTTTGTTAATATGACACCTCAGAGTTATCATTATCTTTTAAAATCACACAGTAGTACTAATGATTTCATTTTTAGGGCAGCGTCCTGTTCAACAGTTTTTCTCCCTCCCCACCTTCATCCGTCTCCCTCTGTCAAAACGACGCTCAGCCCTGTCTGACTCATCTGTGATGTTGCGCTGCTATGCCAGCTGAGACATCCATCTAAACAGACAGACTGACAAACGTGAACACACAGGCACACTGAGACATGGAGCAATACTTATCAGACTGAGAGAAACTGGAAGCAAACGTCTGGATAAACACGTTCACACATGCACAAGTATCAAGTACATGCACATGGATAATCTACATGGAATCACTGAATTCTGTCACATATTAAGATTAGATTTGTTTCTTTGTCAATTACGAGTCCGTCTTCATTCCCAGGAAGTCAAACACTAGTGTTCTGTCAAAGCTGCTAGCGCCTCAGAAATACACACAAGGTGTCCTTTGGTCTCTCTGCGGAGACGCACACACAGAAGGCTTAAAAGGACCCTCTAGCATCCCATTTAAACACACTAATGTTGAAGTGTGCAAGATTATTGCCGAAAAGGGGCATATTAAAACCCAAACCAAATCTTTTCCTAAACTTTATCAAATATTTTTTGGTATCTAAACCTGACATGGATCATAGTCCCTTGGCTGACAAACCTGTCAGCCCTCCAGCCACTTTATCACTCTTTAAAGAGTTTTGTTATTTCTTGGCATCTAGTGCTTCTGCTGTTGCACCCAAATGAATCCTTTTGAGTATGGCTGTGACACATGTGGAATCTGACCCAAGGGCAGTATTTGACCCTAATGTGCTATAGTTACTCTAAAAGTGTGTCTGCCGAGACTTTAAGGTAAAGTAACACATGGTATGAAAATGTGAGTATAGAGTTTTTAGGATGTTCTTGAAAAAGATCATATGTTCACTTTAGAAACTGGAACAAACAAACAACAATCTAGAGATATTACACACCTGAAGGAAATGAACCTAAAGGGTTCGTTCATTCAGTAAGCACTCTCCAGCACAAAACCATTACAGACAAGTGAAAAAACGTTGGTAAGGCACACACACACAAAGACAAACTCACAAAAGCAAACAGTGAATTGAACGTAGAAATTTATATGTGAAAAGAAGAGTGGCAGTCTTTGTTGATTACATGAAGCAGAGCTGTCCTGCAGAGTTAATTTTGTGGCATAGAACTGAAAGAGTTTAATGAGCCAGAATTGCCAAACCACAGTCTGTAGGTGGTTTGCTGGCTTAGCAACAAATTGTACTTCAGTGAACATAAAAGTGGATCACTGAAGCCCCATAGACCAGCGTTTTTAATGAGCCAACACTGCTTGGTAGATGCATGGATGGATACTGAAGTGATAAGCTCAGGTAATTGGTGTTTTATCCAAAATGTCTAAATGCTTCTAAAACTTCAGTCATACAAATCAGCAGTTAGGGCTTTGGCCATTATTTTGCCTGATTGTGGGCATAAATGTCTGATAGCCTATACATCAATTGTGTATTCTTAAGAGTCACCGACATAACCGTTTTTCTAAGACCATTCAAAAAACACTCTATTTTGGGTTCCTTACAAAAGGTCCAGGGCCCATTGTAATTTTTAGTTAAAAAGCTGCAGTGTGAAGGTCACAGCATTGCTATGTTCAAAGCCCAAGTGAACCGAGAGCACAATGGGAAAAGAGTGCAATAAGCACACATACAATATCGAGTGCACGCATGTGTGCATGTTTGTGTGTGTGTGCATGTGTGTGGATGTGTGGACCACTCGGGGACAGTTTGCTTTTTACACCAACACTCCCTACAACCGCCACTTCTTCCCGTTTCTCTCTCACTGCCTCCTTTGGGATGATGCTAACAGCTAAAACTGAGAGAAGCTGGGGTGAAGGTGGAACAACTCAGGACAGAAGAGCAGAGGAAAAGTAGAAGCAAAGGAGACACTTTTAGAGAAACTAAGAGAAAGTGCGCGGCGCTTCTTGTTTGCTGACGAGACAAGTAAATTTTTCTGTACTGTGAGCGCCGATCCCTCTCGCTGTCACAAATTGCAGTTTCAGAATAAACTGTAAAACAATGAGCAGCAATATTAATTTCTTTCCCATATATGTTGGCATCCTTGCAATGATCAATGTACGATAGGTAATGTAGCTGTTTTTGCAATATTCTGGAGCAGTGAGTCCAATACTGTACAGATTTTTAATTTTTGAATCTGAAGAGCAAAGAAAAATGAAACAGTAAAAGAGGAATAAGGAATGACTCCGGGAAAAAAGGCATAGACAAAGTGGAGACAGACATAGATATTTGTGTGTCACAGACTCTTTTTGAATTGCAAGTTCTTCAGAAACTGTAGAACAAAAACTTTGTGTGATGTTTAGCGTTCCTGTTTCAAAATAAAATCAAAATATCATGAGCTGCAACTATTTCTGAACGTCACTTTGTGAGTGTTTTAGGGTTCAGCGTGTAGAAGACCTTATTCTAGAAGGGGTTGCTCTTGTTTTGCAACAGCATGTGGTGGCTGCTACAGATGCTAATTGTTTCCATTCTTGTTTTTTAGCCAGCTTGTCTTACAGATCAGAGGAGGCGAGGTATGTGTCTACAAAGCAGCAGACACTTACTAAGCCATAAATTCCCTCCGACAACGAACCTGCATAATGATCAGCTAGATGTTGCAAGTGTTGTGCAAGGAAATATAAGTGCAGGAGAGAGATGCTAGGCTACAAACCAACTCCGGGTGGTTGGCTTACCCATCCAAAAGAGCCAGTCAGGTAGGGTTTATACTGAAAGTCTTATTAATTATAACTTTAGTCAACATCAATATTTTAACCTAGCATTAAAACCCAAAGTCACTGCTTTTGACCAATACTGAAGATGACTTTGAAGCCAACCTGTAAAAGTTGTTTTCTTGTGGTGAAAGAGTTTCACAGAAAGAGAGAAAAAGAACTTGTGATGGCCAGAAAGGACAACAAGGCCACAAAAAAATGGTTAGAACGAAACGATATTGTTCCACCTTTAGAATGTTTTGTCTTGCAGAGGCTGGGATACTGTCTCTGTGTGTGTTTGTATTTTGTATTTTTGTGCACTTTGCGAATACTGCTGCATGTGTGAGCAAGCATGGCTCCCCTACATTCTTATATTATTTGCAATTGTGTTTGTAACCATCTAAGTGTATATAGTGTACATGTGGTGGGTGTATGCATGTGTGTTTGTCATAATTACAATTGTAAGACTGAAAGTGAGAGAAATAAAGTAAAATAGTGTGTGTGAGAGAGTGTGTGGAGCTCCTCTGGCCTCCCTAGGGCTAGGGGTACCAGATGCACTGAGCTTCATCATCAGTGCTAAAAATATACATAAGCACACATGCATGTGGGAGCAAATATACACACATGAACACTGCTACACACCACTAAAACACAGGACACATTACCAACATGCCTCACTGGTTAGCTCCGCTCCTTTTCATTCATCACAGCCTCTTATAGTTCTGTCTTTCTAAATCTGTTTTATATTGCTCTGACTGCCCTCATCAGGATTTGTCTCCCCTTTTTCTTTCCAGCAATCTGATTCTGTCTCTCCCCCACTGCCTGTCTTCCTGTCCCTATCTCCTTCTGCTTAGAGATAAGTTGTTCGGTGTTTGCATCCACATATCTGCCTCTCTCAGGACTAAGTTCCCCTTTCACTCATAATCTCTTTTCAGGATCTCATGGAGTTTGTCAGTCAGTTTTCTCAGAAGCTGTCTTTCCTCACTGTTCATCCAAAGAACTACTACATTACTCTCACAAACAAACAAAGTGGCGCCTTAACCAGCAGCTGTTGTAACCTTATACTTCTCTAAATCATCTGATGAGGACCGGATGTTATATATTCCCTATAAATACTTAAAAATAGAGAAGAACCATCAGAATTCTATAGCTGCCAGGTGTAGTCCAGACAATTATGAAAGATATTCAACTTGCAGTGAATGCAGAGATGTGAAGGGTAGTTAAATATTGCACTGTATATCCATGAGCTTGGGTCAGCCACATCCTACTAACCTTGGTAAAATTCTTTTTTGTAAGTTGCATTAATTTGCCTTTTTTAATTTTTACACAAAGGTAGCACAAGTAGTAATAATTTAATTCACCATTGTCTACTGCTGGGATTATCTTCCTGTTGGCTCTCATTTCTGTCTGATTTTCTCTTGTTCCCACATTTCTTTAAGAGCCGCTGAGCAAAAGCTAGCAATACAACAAGCAGTAAAAGGCCAACTACTAAAGATGCAAACTCATTAATAAAATGGTTACCCTGTTCAATGTGTGTGCAATTTATTTAAATGAGTGTTTTACTAGGACACTTTGTAATTTGTGACCTGACTTTTTTAACATTTAACAGTGTTTCTAACAGTGTTTCTAACAGTGTTTAGCACCAGTGCCATCACAGTGTCAAAGGCTCTGTGGTGGTTTGAAACCAACCACTGCCATTTTTTCTTTTTGTACGTAACAGGATCTCCTGGCTTCTTCTTATTTCCAGCATCCACAAGAGTCAGAGAAAATCTCAGCAGCATCAACAGCAGCTCAGCATACTAAAATATACAAAGGCGGTGTCTCCTCCCTTTTTAACCACTGGTTTTGCGTGAGAGGAAATTATGATAGGGAGGTAGAATAGAAAAAGGAGAGAAAGAAGTTTAGTAAAGCATATGACAGGAGGCAACAAGAAAAGAGAGAATGAGAATAAATGAAAATAGGGACTAAAGGGAAGTGGAGATGAAAGAAAATGAGAAAAAAGTAGAGGAAGAAGACATTAGGCAAGAAAAAAAAAGGTGCTAAGAGAAAAAATAGCAACAGAGAGGAAAGACGGAGACAAGAAGGTGAGTTTTGATAACACAGGAGGAGACCCAGCAGGTAGAAACTATCTGCAGTGTTGTCTTAATCACCTTTTAATCTTTCTCAACTCCCCTACTTGTTAGCATGCTGAAACTTGGACTGAAGCAAAGGGCATTAAGAAAAAGAGAAAAAAGATTTCCAGCAACACGAGGCGAGAAAATAAAATACCACAGAGAAGATTCATGGATGTAGCAAAGAAGGATGTGTAGAGGGTAGGTGTGACAGAGGAGGATAGATATGGACAGGGTGAGACGCAGGCTTGATGATCCACCATGGTAACTAATAAGGGGAGCAGCCAAAAGAGAAACACACCACCACCACAGTGGATTATAAATCAAACAATCAAAATGAGATTGAAGTGCTCTTTTACATATTTTCTGGCAAAGTCAAATCTGGACTACTTAACAAAGGAAAGAGTTTGCAACTATTCACTTTCATTGCACAGCACATTCCTCCTTTTTAGAATGCACTAGATTGTTGATTTGGCTAAAAGTAAGGAACCCAAATGTTCTTGTTATCTCTCTGATAGGTTTATTTTGTTTTTTGTTTTTCAGCTTTTTTCACTTGCATAAACATGTCTTTGGGCTTCATATTGAGGACTGCACAGCTACCAAATGTACATTTACACTTGGAATCAACTCCATATTCTTATATGCTTTTCATTCAATTATCCAATTACTTTGAGCCTCCGAAAATGTGGAAGTATTGTTGAAATTCGTAAATAGTTAATCTAATACTTTTTAAAATATCTGTCAAGTCTGCACTTCAATCACATCACAGTTTGATATGATTAAGGTTTGATTTAAAATCTCCTGCAGTGGTGTACACTGCCCAAACGACCCCAAAGAATAATTACTGTAAGTCACTGTGTTATTATCTCTCATTATTTCAACAGTCTCTTAATTTTCTTAATGCCATTTCAGTTAGCAGGGACAGTTAGCAAGGACGGTGTGTGAATGTGTGTGAGCATGTGAGTGTGCATGTGCATGTGTGTGCTGGTAAGGACATGTATTCCTAAGGGACCCTGCAACAATGCGACTCGGTTCCACTACTGCTCCAAATAATACCAACAAACTGTCAAGCTTCACACAAGCATACACAAACACAGTAGCATCTAGGCGTAGGAGGAAGCTCAGGAAGCTCAGTTGATGGAAAATCCTTAAAATCCATCAGTGTTTTGGCTCTTGAGACTGTGTGTTTGTTTGTGTGTGTGTGAGAGAGAGAGAGAGAGAGAGGGCGAGAGACGTTCCATTTCAGTTTGGTGAGCTCAGCACCCACATCCTATATCTAGGGATTCAGATGTGAGTGTGCATGCATATTTGAGAAATCCTAACAAGCTCATTCTTTCCAAATAAAATCTAAAATATATTAATATATTCCATTGCTTCATGACAGCTAACCAGGACACTAATAAAAAAACTAATATGAAAATACCCAGAAATAAATTAATTCTTTTTTTTCCCCCAATGCAAATGTGCATTTTTATCTCAAATTAACAGAAATTTGGCTAAAGACCTAGCGGATCCTCAGTAAACGTCCAAATCCTAAGCCTTTATCCAGCATTTATTAGCACAGCTGTGTACACTTGACACTCATAATGTTTGTCTCATTAAACAGTCTTTAATATGCATAGTGAAAACAGAGAAAAGGATTAAAGCAAAGTGAAAGTTTTGATTGCTTGTCATGACTGCTGGATCACATTTGGGTTTAAACTTCATTTTGTATGACACACAATACAACTTTACCCTCACCTTACTTTCAAATATTAATCTTATTAATATATTACATTATAAAGAAATAAAAATACCATTACACCCAAGCCAAGCTATCGATGCTCTTCCTTGTAGTGGTTTGAATGGAAGAATTTAAACAGTTAAATGATTCCAATGGATCCAGCAGTAGCCTGTGTATTTCCTCAGTGTTAGATTTTAACCACTGCTCCAGGCTAGAAGCCGATAATCAGTTCTGATTTATGTGCACAAACAGTTAAAGAAAACAGAATAGGAGAGGATTCAAACTTGATTTAAAGTTTTGGATTAAGTTTTTAAATGTTTTTTTTTTCTTGTTGTTTTTTGCAGAAAAACTTCTACAAAAGATCTGCCAGCACCTGGAGATAACATGACTTTGTATATCTGGGAATAATCTTGATGTGTGGGGATATGAGACATAATCTCTGCCTAAGCTTCTTTGCAATGTCATGTCATCTTGCTGTCATTCACACACGTAGCTTCAGCAGTAATCCAAGAAATGACACAATACTGGAGCAATGTGGTTTTGGCGAGAATGTTGGTGAAAAACCAGAAAACACCTATTGTGATTAACTAAGGTGATCCTAAAAAATGTCAAAAACACAAATTAATTAATTTCTGTGCAGCTCTCATTTATTTATATGAAGTAATCCATGCTGACCTGATAGGATGTAACACGTAAGTTTGCATATTGTTATATAACTGTATTTTTTAAACATCTGTGCATTCATCTGATCCATTCATCAATGCATCATCTTCCATTTGGCTGAAGTCAGGCTGTGGTGGCAGCAGGATAAGAAGGGTATTCCAGGAAACCACACTTTCCAGTTACTCCTTAAGGAAGGAGGCATTTCCAGGCCAGAGAAGAACTATACTCTTTCGAGCATATTGTAGCGATCCCTCCAGAAGTCTGAGCTCCTTAGCTTATCTGTGAGACTGACCCCACTCATTATGACCACTTGTATTCACAACCTTACTCTCTCAGTCATTACCCACTTTTCATGACCACAGGTGAGGTTTGGGACGTAGATGGGTTTGGCAAATAAAAAGTTTTGCCTTTCGGCTCAGCTGTCTCTTCACCACGACAATCTGGTACGACGCCTGCATTGATGCTGACACTGTACCGATATGCCAGTCCAACTCACGCTCCACCTTCCCATCACACCAAAATAAGATCCCAAAATACTTGAACTGGCTTCCTTTGAGGCAGCTTCTTTCCCCCAACCCAGCGGGATCATTCCACATACATTTTTTTTTTAAATGGATGTGCAGTATTTTCTAGTTATCTATTATTACACAACATAAAACGCACGACTGAGCATAATTGAAATATGGTGCCTTCATCAGGTCCAGAATGCACCATAGTTATACCTGTAAGCAATGTGCACTAATGAAGACAATCTAAACTACTATTTTTGAACAGAATACCAGACCGGCTCTTGTAAACTTTTACAACTGAATAAACTGAAGACAACAACACAGTTATTCTTGTAGTAAAGCAGCATTCAGTATCTTCACTTCCAATGATGACAACATCTGTGGATGTGTTTACAACTCTGATGAGCACAAATAACCGGGGGCAGGCTAATAAAATCTGAGGGAGAACCACATAAGACTGAGACTTTTTTTTTCTTCTTTTAACCAGATCCCCATGTCCCACCTCATATTGCAAATGAAACACAGGGAAGGTTGAATTCTAGCAACAGGCTGTGTGAGTCAGAGTGGATGACTCATTGACATAGTGACAGCTTAGGAAGCATGTTATGTTTGAAAGCATAAGACTGTTAGACAGTGTCTCTGTGTGACTGTAATAATGTCACTGGGCATGTGAGTAAGCTTGTCTGTCTCATAGTACGCAAAACGTTTCAGTCTGTTTCAGCATGTGTGCATGTGTTCTACAAAGCAATTATTTGCATGTGTGTGTTTATGTGTGAGCAAATCCGTCTCCAAGTTCTCCCCACAGCCTGTGGCAAGGATGAAAAAGATTTAATACCTCTGCCAAGGTGATGCCCTACAGTGCTGCCTGTCTTACACACACAAGCCTACACACGCGTGTGTGGGTTTAGTTAACCTCATCTAGCAGCAATGTACAACAGTCCACTGGCATGTCCAGCAGCTCTCCTGGATTGTAGCAATCTGCACACAAGTACACACATGTGGAAACACACTATAGCATCAGAGTGTGATTGCTCCAGCACCACTAACCCCTGACACACACAACCACACATTTTAGGGAAAAAAAACAGTTTGACAGACATTTTGAGCCCATGTGGTCAGCACAGACACTTAAAGCTCTCTCCCTATCTACCTACCCCCTTTTCAACCTCAGGGCATTCCCTTTATAACTGACATCAACACATTTTCCTCTTCTATTACCATCCATCTCTATTCACTTCACTCCTCTTGTTGTTTTTCCAGACCTCTGCTGTCTCTCTGTGGGCATTTTGCCTCTCACACACTTTTTCAGTGAACATCCTCTTTTTGTCCATATACTTAGTCATTTTCTTTTTTGCTACAGAAGGATAACGACAAGAGTTTGGCAGGTAAATCTTACACACACAAACAAACAGCACGCATACACACACTCGGGGGATTAGCTGACCTCCTCTAGTGGCAACACACAACAGTCCAACTGTGAGAATCTGAATAAGGCAAGAATAAAGCTGTAATTCTCCTCAATTCTGTATCTGGTGGCTCTGTTTTTCTGTCAAAATGATAGCTGCACCTGTTCCAATGAGGTTTGAAGCCCAAAATAATAAAAATAGGAAACATTCTTATACAAATAAAATGTAAAATGAAAATATGTGATTGCAGCAGGGGTTAGTGAAAGTTAAAAATCCATACAATACCATCTGATAACTTAGCTCTGGGGGAACACAATCAATGTTTTGGAGGTTGCAGTGTAGTTAGAATATCTGGAGAGTCAATGAAGAAAAATACATAAGAGCTTAAAAAAAATAGCAGTAACAACAACAGTTTCCTTCTGTTGCACTCCACAGGGACTGTTTACCTGTATGTATGAAGAGTCGGCTCAGTTGTGACTGGTCAATATTAAATGCACTACACAAGGACTACAAATCGAAACTGGAATGATTCCAACACCAAAAATCTTGTCTCTTGCCAAAGATTCTGTAAATTCACATCCTGTATTTGTTTCAATTGGAGAGATACTTTGCGTGTTTTCAGAAAACCTATGTCACGTCATGTTTTCTGCATTCTTCAGAGTTTTAAATGATGGCAGATGCACGTTCATATCAGCTGACTGAACATATGCTGTAAACATCTCCAGTGCCAACAGAGGACACTCATTTATTTGTGCCTTTATCCCAGAAGGCTTCTTACCTGGGGGCAGGTAGGACTACACAGTGAAAGTTAGGCTTATAGCGAACCAATCATAAGGACAATGATGTCATTATTCTACAGCAATTACATGGTGTAATCAACTTTTATACCTCACAATTATAAGTTAATGCAAAAAAACTTATTTAATGTCACTTTAAATGAACTGTTTCTTTGGCAGAAATGAAAGCATGCAATAGAAATAATTAAACACCGCCGTATAACAACGTCTTAGTGTTACTACATAATCCATCAATGCCTACACTCGCAATGAAAATTGTTATTAGTAAATTATCCAGAGTTACAAGCACACTGCTAGAAAGAGACTGTGCTTTTCGTTTTACAAATGTCATTTTTCAGTGCCCTGAGCACTGCAAGCAAACTCCATTTACTCCACTTTATTGGAGGCAAGGCAGAAATCTAGGACATAAATATCTGACAACCTAGACAAATAAAGCCAAAACTATCTAGGGAGAGGCGACCTGTAATTATAAGATGCAGACAGCAAACACGTCGTTCTGTATCCGGTGTAACTTTCTATTGCTGACTCTGATAAAGAAAGACAGATAGTGCCATTAGTTTGTTGTCCCCAGCAGGTATCCAGTCAGACCTGTGGATATCTTCATTGTCAGGACTTTAAAGTAACTCTGCCATACAACTTTCTTGCTCTCTTCTCTTCCCTGCCACAGGGATGAACAACTCTCACCAGCTTGAAGTCTTTAATCTTGACCCATGCTGTAGTGGTGACCTAGAGACACAAACTGGCTATCTCTAACTTTAAACTTATGCATGTGTTCAGTTGATGTGACCCATTTTACGCAGGGAACTCGGTGATCTGGATGCAGACAGAGTGTGAATGTAAGGTGCTGAAATTCAATTGTCTCGCATAGAGCTTTCACCAGTGGAAACACGCACATGCATAAAAAATAATGAAAATGCAGGGACAAACATGAAAAAGCACAAAAACCCAGACAGGCAAACGTATAGGAACTAAATGCACGGACAGATCCCGGAAGAAATTAATGTATAAATATACAAAAAAAAGCAACAGGCCTGAAAACTGAAGGAGAAATAAGGGAACAAATCATTGAAATGGAAGAAAGGTAGCAGGACAAAAGAGTAAAAGAAAGAGTCGGAAACAGACTTTTTTTTTTTTCCCTTTGGGCTTCCAGACTGTCATCACAAATTAACACTCTTTCTCATTCCTGTTCTTCCCTTCTTCACCCTCTTTTTTTCTTGTCTTGCTTTCTTATCTTCCCTCCATCTTGACACCATGTTTCCCCCTTTCTACCCTCTTTATTGTTTATAAATTTAATTTCAGTCCTACCTCTTCTTCCATGATTTCTTCCTTTTTTTCTGTTTCCCTTGCCTCTTTACTTTCTTTCTCACTCTCTTTACTTAATAGTCTTGTTTTCCGCTCATACTTTCTGTCTTTTTCTCTCTCCCAGTTATAGGCTTTAATTTCTCAGTTCACTCTGTCCAGTCTATCAACTTTACCCTCTTTTCAATTGCCTATTTCTTATTGCTTTCCACTCTTCTTTTCCATTTCTTTATTTCTTCTATTTCCCACTCTCTCTGCCTCTCTTTACCGTCTCTTGTCTTGCAAAAAAAAAAATCTAAACTGACTAAAAATTTGTATCCATAAATGGTAATTTACATGCATATAGCGTATTTCTCTAAGTCAGTCACCTCAGACACCAGTGTGCTGTCTGATAACAGCTTAAAAACCTGCCAAATCATATAACCTACTTTGGTGTGTGTGCATCTGTGTGTGCAGGTCTGTGTGTACTAGGTGAATGATAAATTAGGCTGACTCTGGCCTGCCATCTTTTAACCACAATTAGAAAGCTTTTCTGACAGACTGTCAGACTCAAGGTTCACAAACACACAAACAAAGGCACACATACACACAGACACAAAGCCCACACATAACCGGAGGCACCCGGCAGCTTACACGCATACATGGAAGAATGACGTATGAGCAGACAACGTTTCCAAGCCATCACACTCTGATTCTTTCATGTGCACACACATACATACATACATAGAACACACACAGTGATGCATGGCCATCATTACCCACAATCCTTCCTTGACAGCTGCTCCCTCAACACAGCTCTCTGCAGTTGTACTTTACTGCACACATATCGGCACACAATCTCACCACCCCACTGAGAGTACAGGCCCAACATGTTAATCACAGGAGAGGTCAAAAGTACAAACACATACTGTCATAAACATGTACAGTAAATACTCTCCATTAAAAAAAATCTAGCCTGCAGTCATTTTCCCGTGTGTGATATTAAAGCAACATTTGACCTTGTGTTACTTCTGTGGGTTAGATCAGTTGACTTTGACATGCAGCTCTTTGAAAAGGTTTGAAGGTTGAAGAAAAGGTTGAAAAGGTTTGTTATTTGCAGGACCTTAATTTAAATGGGCTAAAATAAAATTATGTATGTTTTAAAAATTCAGCATATTTACAATAATGCTATACATCAACATATGTGTGTCTGTGAAGGAACAGTTGTTTTGTTTTGTTTTTACTGTCCTGCAAGGAAAAAATAAGAAGTAATTAAAGAAATAAAATGTTTTCAAAAGCACACACATAAAATGTGCCAAAGACACATTAAAGATAATCAACATAATAACAGGCATTGGTTGTCTGACATTTATCACATTGATTATGTAACACTATCCCTGCTGGCACCAGTCTCTTACTGTGCACATGAGCCGAATGCAACCAAAAAAATAAAGTGTTTTCTCGTCTGGTCATAAATTTCAAACACTAAGTGCTCTTTTATTTTTCCACATTAACTTGGAGATAGAGTGAAAAAGAGAGGTTGAGTACAAAGTGATACTGCCAAACTGGAACAATCAGAGGAGCTGCTCTGCCAAGTAAACGACAGAAGGGTAGAGAGAAAAAGTACTTGTCCTCACTTTCACCCATGGCTAATATCACCCGCTCAGTTCTTGAGTGTATCTCTAGATTTTTTTTCTCTCTCACTTAATCTCATTCTCCCTACCTTCTGTTCTTTGTATTGCTTCTTCCCTTTGCTTTCTCCTTTCTTCATCCTCCCCTGCCTGAGTCTCCTGCAGTTTCAGATCCTCTCCACAATTATATTAAACAACTAAGTTGTACAGGAGCATCCAAACAGTTTCTTATCTACAAAATTTAACCCACATACAGTCACAGAAATATATATAAATGTGCAAAAGTCTTGAGACAACATTCATTTCTTTACATTTTGCATCCACTGAGTTTCTAGTATTTTTTTAAGTTGAGCAATAGTTCTCTAAGCAGTCTTTCAAAATGTAGGTCTTTCAAAGTTTTCTTTGGACACTGGTTGATTTTTCATTCATTTTTAGTCAAGTCATTGAACTTGACCATTTTCAGAGGAATTCATTTTGTTTGTTTGTTTTGTCTTGTTTTTTGTTTCATTCAAGTAAAAGAAAATGCATTTACACAATATAGGTCAAATGCTTTCAGAACAATATTGGAATAAAATATTAAATAATAATGGCCTATATATTAGGTTAAAGCATTATAGGCTATCAGGTTCCAGGATCCTGGAGCTGTCCATGGTGCTGATACTTGTTCGCAGTAATCGACTCTCTGATGGGCGTTTTGTGTTTGAATAGATGTACTTATGTACTTTTTGTAAAAAAGAAAAGAAAGTCAGGCTTCCATTTCTATTTCTTCATTATAGTACAGTATATAGTATATAGTCTATACTCTATCATTATCTAGTCCTTTCGTCAATCTAGCCCCTCTTATTTTGTATTTTTTTTCTTCCCATCACCCATTTCCCTCTGTTTAATGTTTCCACCCTCATATCATGATGCTGAAAAGTTGGCAGCTTTATATCCATCTAACCTTGTAGACAGAAAAGCTATTTGGTCTTTAAATATTACCAATACATGCAGGAACATCAAATCAATAAACTATGATTATTTCCATTCACCTCTACTTGTCTCTTATCTCCTACTTCCCTCTATCCTTGACACTTGATACTCAAGCTTCTTTTTTCGCTAGAAATCTCAATAGTCATCCTTCTTTCCTTTCTCCTTTTTTATGTCTCTCTCTACATGACCGCTCTCTTCTTTGCTCACTTTTCCAATTGTCAGTGACTCTAAAAGGATTCCATCTGGGGTTCAACAAACGGCAGTTGGGAATTGCAACAGTTTTGTAAATCTCTAAATATTTTTCATACTAATATTTTAGAGGGATATAATTTTTCAACATAGATTGATACTGCAGTGGAGAAAAGCCTCCAGCAACATCTTTTCATCACCACGCATACTTAAAACCCAATCAAAGTGTGCAACGGAAGTGTCACCCACTCTTTATGTGTCCCTTCTATACTGCATAGGTACGTCTACACATCCTGGCTCTTTGGTATACACAGTGTCTTTTATCCGAGTTATGTCTGCATTGTTTTGTTTTGTTTTGTTTTGTTTTGTTTGCTTGGGTGTAGAAAGGAAACATTGGGCACTAGGACATGTATTGTGCCTAAGACTGAATAGCACATTAATGGCTTGGCAAAACAACAGCAGACACTTGGCTGCAGTTTGGAGTTTGGAGTTTTTCATGCAGTGAAAAAATAACTTGACACCAGTGATTTAACATATTTATTTGAAGCAAAATTTTAGTTAATCAGTGATCTGCATTCTTGGTTCACGGTACGTTAATTGCGTAGATGTTCTGTTGGATTGGTCAATTCCTGTTTTGGCAAAGCCACCGGTTATAGAGAGATGTCAGTTTTCCGGTGGCCAAACTTGTGATTTGCCCCACCACCACATCTCTTTATGTTAACTTTGTCACTCTTTAAAAAATGCCTGTTAGATCGTGACACACATAATTGACATAGCTTGTGGTCACTCTGTGATCTCTATGCCTTCTGACAAAATGACAGTACTTGTTTTGTTTGTTTTGTTTTTTAATTTAGATAAAACAGATCAGTCATTAAGAGCAAGCTCGTGTCTTAAAGTTGGTTGGTTTGAATCCTAGAGCAGCTGAAAAATAACTGAAGGGAGAAAGAGACTGACTCTTTAACTCTCTGCACAATTACCAGTGATAAATCCTTGACTAGAGCAATTAACACCAGTTGTTCCAGTGGAGCTGCTCTGTGTTGAACAGTCAGACACGATGGTTCTTGTGGGCAGCTCCCAGGTGTGAACATGTGTAATTGGATAAATGTGAAGCGCGGCACTGCTCAAAATGCTCATTCAACAATAAGGACGATAAATAAAGGACAAGATTAAAAGTGGTGGTGAAAAACAGCCATTGATTAGCTTGTTAATTCATGTTTAGCAAATACAGTGCTGTAGAAGTGAAATTAGTTTCACATTTGAAGTCCATCAGATAATCCTATGGGGGAACCCACACTTCAAATGACTGTCTCTGTTTTTCTTCCTCACTTACTCTCATCTCAAAGTAAACCTAAAGCGGCCATCAAACAGATGAATCACAAAACACAGACACATTCTGTCTCAGCCTATCCTCCTCTGACTCATTGTCTCTCTCTCACACACACACACACACACTCAGGGAGAAAACCAACGCCAAGGAGTGATGGATGAGGAAAGCGGCTATGTGGGTGTGGCTGAAATGGAACTAATGACAGAAAGACAAGCAACTGAGAAAACAAGAAAACATGTGGGAGATGAGACAGCAACAGAGATTAGGAGATACGGAGAAATAAAGATGACGAGAGGCAGAGATGAATAGGAACAGTCAGACACAAAAGAATTAATGACAGCCAGTGTCATCAAGTTCAGCCAGTTCAGTTCAAATAGATAAAAATAATCCCATTCATGTTCATGGTTAACAATTTTAAATTAAGTGTTAAGTCCTGAATTAAGTCTTGGCCCCCAGTTATTGAAACATACTAACTGCCTGTACTTCATAAGGCATCCATTTAGAAAACACAAGCACAAAAGCAAATAATAAAAATAGTCTAAAAGTCAAAGTAAACGCTTGTGTCATGGGCATGCAAACGTACTTCAGTGTAGTCATTACTCACCAAACAAAACTACGCATGAAGCCAGTCAAGAAGACAGTAAGTTCTATCAACATCTGCTACCAAAATAAAAAAGCTCTATTCTCATTCACTTAGACCTCTAGTCATCCCCAGTATACCAATATATACACCAACACAGCTCTCTTTACAGCAATACATTCAACTCTTCTGCTATGGTTGCTACATTTTTATTATTTAGGCAGTGTAACTCAAAATCGCAAATATTGCAAATGTAGTCATGTGAATTTAATGTAATGTAAGTTCTGGTTTCACAGAGCAGCAAGAAAATTCATTTCTCAATTTTAGAAATATTAAAATTATATCTAAATATATTCATGTCTAAAAGAAGTCTCTGGAGCTTTGTTTATGAGCTTTGCGTGCAGTGCCGGAATAGAATTCAAATTTATATTCACGCAGTCTCATTTCCACTGTCAACACATTTAATTATTCTACGTCTTGATGCATTCTCAATCATCCAGGAAAGTAAATCTCCAAAAGTTGATTCTGTTCATCTGGACGTAGCGTTTTGTGGGAGAAACGTTTCGTCACTCATCCAAGTGACTTCTTCAGTCTCAGCTGACTGCAGGTTTCCCCAATCTTATAAACAGTTCATTTGCATAATGACTGAAACCAGCCCACTGAAGGAACAATGGGCTGGGAGGTCAGTTCCTTAATCTTAATTATGCAAATTCTCATGACCATTGATCAACAACCACTGACCAAAACCCACTGATCAAAGACCACTGATCAATGGCCATGAGTACCATTCACAGAGAGTTGGGGAATGGCTGCAATCACAGCATTGTAAGATGGCGAAAGATGTACCCTTAG
>VUQG01045402.1:15355-35865 GCA_015106755.1 Etia nguti | reverse complement strand
GAAAGAGGAGAATTCTTTTTCTTTTTTTCTTTTTTTTTTATTAAGGAGTTGGCTCCAACATGCCTGCCTTTCTTTGTCAAAGTGATGTAAGGGGTGCAGTTAGTCACAGCCTGGCATTTCAGCCCCCTAACCGCTCCTTTGGTACTTACCTGGTGTGGTGCCACACTGCAGCTCACCCCGTGAAATAGAGCTAACCTACAGGCCAAAGACCAGTACATTTTTTTAAGGGCTGAATGAGGCTTGGGTGGACTTGCATGCACTGAAAAAAAGAAGAAAGAAAAGTAAGAAACATGTAATTAAGGTTCTTTTGACTGTATTTTAAGTTTAAAAAAACCCTCCAGAAAACCTTCAGAAGTATCAGCAATTATGGGCTTTATCCTTTATGTGATACACTGAGTGCAAATGGTGTACACACACACACACACAGTTTCTACCTTGCAGCATTCACAAGGTAATTGCATACTTTAATGCCACAATGTCAGCTGAACAATCTGTGATGAATGCAGCTCAGGCCTTCAAACTAAGTACACTCCTACTCTTTCCAGCTGGGCTGTTTGTTCAGTCAGCATGTTACTTGGATGCAGGCAGAGTGTGATGTAGGTGGTAGATATGTGTTTATACATTTTTTTTTTTTTTTACGTGTCAGTTAAGCCAGTGGTGTATTGGTTCCAGAAAGTACCCTTCTTGATTGAGAGTGATTCACCCCCCCTAAAGCTTTCTCACCACCTTCTGTCACCATCCTGTTAGCACCATTATTGCAAGCAGTGTGAATGTGTCCTTGTGTGTGTGTGTGTGTGTGCGTGTGTGTGTGTGTGTGAGTGGGTGGGTGGGTCAGCTTGCATCTGTGTATGGACAGCTCTATACAGCATGTGTTACACTGGTGTAATTCTCTAATCCTCCAATTTGCATTTTTAAACGATTTATTGGATGTGTAGGGGGAAAAAAAGGAACACATGCAACTCAGAGCCATCCCTGACAAAACCCCGCTGCAAATGCAAACCATGCAACATGCAGAGTTGACTGTACTGTAATATCCTCCATACCTTTCACACACACCAATTCTCAGTCTTGAGATGCCAGCACTTTGTACACTGTGGGCCTATTACTGAGGTAAGGCATGCAGGAGTCTTCTAGAGAGGAGGCATACCAATCCAATTTAGCAGACTTTGGGAACGTGGTGGGGGGGAGCAAACATGAAAGGTAGGAAATAAAATCTTGGCTGAGACCCCCACGTGTCTGATTTGACATGCAGGCAGCTAACAAACAATTAGACCCTCCATAAGTAGCACTCTGAACCAGACTCGCCTTGGGATTAGACCACAAATGAGCCCCACGTCACAGCTTATGTCTTCTAAATGGAAAGTGAGGGTGTGTGTGTGTGTGTGTGTGTGTGTGTGTGTGTGTGTGTGTGTGTGTGTGTGGAGGCTGGCTGGCTGTTACATGTGTTTCGTACATGGTGAGAAAGCAACTTCAGTGTGTAGGTGTGTGTGGGCTGTGTGACATTTAGCAGATTGATGTTATTATCTGCCCCTGCCCTTAATACGGCCGCAACACCTCTTGAAGAAACTTGTATTTTCAGACCCGACTTATTCATATACGCTTCCCTTTTATGCATGCGCAGAGTAATATACACAAATCTTCCCATAGGCTGCGCACTCGTAATATGTGTGTGTGTGTGTGTGTATGAGACTGCTCCCTTATTTGCTGTGTTATTGCCTGCTCTTCATTGTGTGTATGTTTGACATTTTGTAATTGCATCATTACGCGCTCAGTCCCCTCCTGCAAGAAGCGCGCGCATCGCAATTTGCAACACATGCTACAAGCAGTCAGACTCTTGCCCTTGATTACGGACCTGGGTGGAATGGCTTCCTCATCAGGCTGTCTTGATTCACCCCAGCATGTGGGAAGACACATGCTGCTGTGGGTGAATCTAATTGATTGGATGGCACCCAATTCCCAGGTCCAAGTCTCCTCAGGCAGCCAGAGAGTGAATCCGTCCAAGTGAAAGATGAGCTTAGGCGTCGGTTGGTCCCCTAATAGATTGGCATGGACTTCCTCCCATATGCCTCTGGTATCACCCTCAGACATCTCTGGGTTCAAGTTGGCCACACTACAGGGCGCAAAGTGACATTGCCTGGATCATTGCTGATTAGAGATGTGAGGGCTATCCGGCACCAAACTGTTCCTCCAGTTTTACAGTGATTATGTTGCCGCTGACAGAAAACTTCGGACACTTCCCCTGTCTTAGCTCGATAGGTGATTAAAAGATGTTACGCTGGGAATGGTGGAGTTTTTGGTATTTTAAAACGAGATTCTCGTTTCAACAGGTCAAGCTCCTCTCTCTCTCGGAGAACACAAGTGCCATTTCAAAGCTTATTGGATGAAAGTCTCATTTACCCCTGGCTGCCAAAGATGATGTTGCCATGGAAACAGCTTCTACTGTTATCAATCATCGACTGTTTGACAGGTAAACCACCTTTTTTGTATGAGTGATGGATTTTTGGGGGGGGGGTTTCTTGTGCGTGCGCACGTGTGTGTGTGTGTGTGTGTGTGCGCGCGCGCGTGTGTGTGTGCGCGTGTGTTTGTGTGTGTGTGTGTGTGTGTGTTTGTGCTCACGTTTGGACATTTACAGCTCTGGAATGAGACAAAAATAGTGTCAGAGAAGATGATGGCTCAGGTTTATAGGAGCACTCTGCAGTATTGGCTTCCACTCACAATCCAGACACAATACTCTCAATCTTCGTCATCACTTTCGATGTGATTGTATCCTGATGGTGAGGCGTTCTACTTTTCTTTTTTTTTTCACTTAGTCAAAAACATTTAAGTAACATAAAAAGAGAGCAAAGGTTTCCCCTTCTGCTGTGAATTATTTTATATGAATAATAATCATGTAATGTTTGTATTTACCAAGCATAGAAAAAAAGTTTGTTAGTAAATAATTAAAAATGTTTTCTTGTGAATTTGTTAATCTAGAGGTGTTTATTTTTTATTTTCTTAATGCTGGAGCAGTGACACTTTTAAAATGACAGAAATGGCATCCTGGCACCGGAGTACACTGTGAGCTGTTCGTTTTTTTTAATCTATTTGTTTGCAAGAACACTTTGCAACACCTGCAAAGATATGAGACTCACTTCCCCCTTTTAAAAGCCTCTTTATGACACTTTTCCATCTAAGAAAAATCAGGTAATAATGGAGTCCTGACTTCATTACAGTGGTTTCTATTCTGTCTTCATGCTCATGCTGGAACTGTGTCTCTGTCAGATTGCCTGGACAGTGGATCATTCCATGGTCCGAGATGGAGAATGGAGCCGGGTGATTTGTTCATTCCCATTGACTCCATAGAAGAAGAAGCTACTCTGACTTGTGACGCAAAGGGAACACCATCTCCTCAGTACAGGTAGGAGCACATTCACCTTTAGGTTTTTATGCTTCGGGTTTTCAAAAATGTTTGTTTGGGGTTATTAAAATGGGTGGAAGACTGATTTAGAAATTATTATTTGCAAGATTTTGTTGGGTTTCACGTTGCAGTCATGTATAAGAAGTCGAGCCCAGCATAATTCCAGCAGCTCAGCTGATCTCAACGTTTGCCCACATCAGCTGATGGCTTAGCCAATGCTCTTCCATACATTTAACTAGCAAATCTCACTTAGGACACACTATTAAAGCTGCTTTAGCCTGCCCACGTTTGCCTCATTCCCTAATGTTTGCACCTGCAAGGCGCTTTGCAACCCACCTGCACCCAATCACTTGGCCTTGTGCTGTTCCTGTTATTAAATGTCCCGTCTATAGTCACTGATGCATCCTCTGTTCTGTGTTGGCTCCCGCTTGTGCTCACTTCCAGCTTAGTACATCCATTCACACATGGGAGTGAGATGCCAGAACGCAACTTTCAAATATAAGCTGATGGAAATAAAGATCCGGAGTCCTGACTGAACTGGAGTTCAGTTAGCACATTATCATCGCCGCATTGCTCTTTTGTTTAAAATAACACAGGCGGACTCCTTCTCCACCTCATAAGCAGTTACTTGCACTTTCTCCACTCTTTCGCTTTCATCACCGACGGTATTTTCTCAACTGTCAACGTCAAAAGAGGAGCTTGTTTAAAGTAAATGATTAGTTGAGCAAACATAAAAGCTGCATTGAGACATGATCGCAATCTAAATGGAAAAAGAAGATGAGGGAAAGGAAGAAGTGATGTACTCATTTGGATATTCTCAGTGAATTTTTATCCCCAGAAAAGAAAAGTAATACAGATGCAGACACCTTTTTATACTCCTGGCTGCTTGCAGCTTGCCATTCTTGCAAAGCCAATTTAGATTATAGTTTTCATGTGGAAAAGCAAGCCGCTTTCCTTTCTATTAATTTTCTCCAAATTAGACTGAAATGCACATAGACACTCTGTGCAGCAGTGTCATTATGGCTTTACTAATTCATATTGACTAACACACCACCAATCTGCCTCTTGTCTCACCAGATAGTATCTTAGTGACACATGTGTAGCATCTTAATGATCGTCTCCTCTTATAAAACACAATGAGGCCGATGCAGGTTGCTAGACACCGGTTGGCACCAACAGACATTGATTACAAGCGTCTTTGGCGTTCGACGTTGGAATTACTGCAGCACAGCCGGCGCAGATGAAATGAATGATAGTGGTGTGGAGTATGTACATTCATTATTTCAGGCTCTTCACATTCTCCATCTAAGACCAGGTATTTCCATGTACTGATTAAAGGTGAGATGAGCATGTTTAACGGGGTGTCTTGTCAAGCTGGCTGTGCTAGGCTCTGCATGCCCTCAGCACCTCTCTGGCTCCTCTCTTGAAGTGTAAATGGGCTCACACTGCTCTCTCCCATCCCCCTTCTTCTCTTTTCCTCCTTTTCCCTTTCCTCTGCCACTCCTGTCACTCACAGAGATATGAGACTTTCATACTATGCACACAGCACTGACTTAAAAACTCATGGGAGAAAATCAGATCTTCTATAGAAAAGCATCGTTGCCGCTGCAGGCTATAAAAGTTGCACTGTGTGAGTGTCTTAAACGTAAACAGAAGGTGACTTGTCTACCCTTTACTTGACCTGAGGTTTGAAGCCTGTGGCTCTAGACCGGTAGATCATCCAGAATACTCGAATTTCTCTGTGGTCAGACAACATGTGTTCACAAAATGAGTTTCAAGCAGAGTAATTCAGTTTTCCAGTTGCCATTCAATCACCTGCCCTGTGTTCGTGGCACCACTGAACAGCAGAGGCACTTCAGAGCAGGTCAAAAAGAGGTGAAAACAGTGGCTAAGGGATCAAGAGCTGAATGCAAGAGTGGACATGGACACCTACACAAAACATGCAGGCATGTATCACTAGTCATTCCAGCCCTTTAAGTATTCATCGTAAGCCGCAAGAGTAATAGGGTTAACCTCATTACATACAGTGACCAAGCTGCATGTGTATTGATCGGCCACAACATTAAAACCACCTGCCTGATCTTGTGTAGGTCTGCCTCGTGGCATCAAAGCAACTTGGTCGCCTCAGAGCATGGACGTGGGACTTCTGGGGAAGTCCTGCGGTGTCTGGCATCAGGATATTTGTAGTCGAGTCTTTCTTCGCCTTTCCGTCTCCAGCGACTTCATCATCTTGTTTATGTGTGTCTTTTCACACAAATGTTTCTTTTATGCTTCCCTCATTGGTAAAGGTGATATTTAGCTTTATTTTTCAAAGTTATTTGATGTTTCTGAAACCAGTGGGCAGTTTTGCCTGCCACTTCAAGTTTCTGCCCTTTTTATTGCTTTGTTTCTGCAGCACAGACGGTTCATGAAGAGTCATATTTCATTAGTTTGTAAAAAAGGTGTTATATTTGAGTGCTTGCTTTTTTTTTTTTTGGTTGTTCAAGTTGGTGGGAAAGCTGTCAATCAGGCTCTGGTGTCAAATAAACAACCACTCTCACCAGGATGTACACATATACCATAGATGTGAAAGCAAATTGATCTGCCAGTCTGCATTCTGTGTAAGCAATCTATGTGCGGCGCTTTGGAAATATTTCAGGCAAAGAGGCATCGGATAAGTCACAAACTCATTGTGCAGCATGATAAACGTGCACTGATCAGCCATTAAAACCTCCTATTGTTTAGATCCATCAAAACAGCACTGACCTTTTTGGGAAAGAATTCAGGACCTCTGAGTCTAGCTCATTGGTAGCAGATCCTCGAGGTCCGCTGGGTTAAGAGCTCTTATTGGATCGGGCATCCCACAGATGCTTGAACAGATTGGGATGTGAGCCCTCAACTTTTCGAAATATTACCTGATGGAGGTGCATGTGAGAATGCAAATGTCCCACGCAGTGGGTTCTGGTTTGCACAGATTGTGAGAACAGCACAGATAATACCCTGGTGAATTCACAGCTAGCGAGCCCTGTGTGCTGCCTTGTGGACTCTCTGCACAGGAAGATCTCTCCTCTAAACCAAACTGAATATTTCCAGTAATGAATACATGGCTGGCACAAGCGATCTCCATGTGTACTACATGTGAGAAAAAAACGGCATCTTCCCAAGTACTCCCAACTTTTTCCAGAGTTTATGTGTGAGAACGATTTTTGTAATACTCCCAAAATGTTCCCACCACTTTTTTTTCCTTTTTTTTTTTATGCAGTGGAGCCCGTTGCTCTACTGGGGCTGGAGGAAGCCGCTGCAGTTGTCATGGGAGGACTTTTATAGTCTGCAACCATGTAAAGCATTAAAGTAAAATCCACATGAATTCAGTGACGCATTTTAATGATCAGTGTTATTCCGATTTTAAAATTGTTGCACCTGATCGCTAATTATTCTTTAAAAATGTTTTATTTTTCCTCTCTCTTTTACTGGGAAGCGAAACATATATGATTTCGAAAAGTCATCCATTGCATCTCCCACATGTCTGTTGCCACTTGTTGCCACTTAAGTAAAGCAAGAAAGGAAGAGTGTTGCTAAGTGAAAGAAAGGGTTATGTTTTTTTTCTTCTTAAAGACAAATGATGGAACATTCTTGAAAAGTGCTCTGTCCTTGAACTCATCAATGCTCAGCTTTTGAATAGCATTTAAAGGAGATAGAGTTTTTGCGGTGGCGGAGAATGGAAATGAATAATGAGACTTGTTTGAATCAATGAATTAACCTTAAGTTTTTAAGAGTTCTTTTAGGTGCTTCATTTATTTGATAGTGCCGTCTTAACCTGCTTCACAGACCTTCTTTTTTTTTTATTCTTCCTCCTGCTAAGTGTTGGAAAGATATAATAAAGGGTGAAAAAGAGTTTAAAAGGCCTCCTTTGATACATTGAGCCATTGTTACCTCTTGCCAGGTGGTAATGTTTAGTCCTGATGAGGAGTCAAAGGTGGAATAATATCACATTATGTAAATCTAATGTGACAGAGACGAGGTGATTATGGTTAGACTGATGATCATTGTCCAGGATGGCTTCTAAAACCTTTGTCCTCTGCTCCCCTTAAATAGCGAAGGACAGCTTTGTGTATGATACTCCTAGATTAAACTTTAATGATCCCTGTGGGGAAAGTGGGATAACTGCAGCAGCAAGTAGTAGCACAGCTAAATAAAGAAAAATGGAAAAATACAACACGGGAAAGAAATTTGCACTTCAAGGTTTATACAGACACAAAGGACATCTGTTAGCTGAATAAATTAATGATATATGGACATGGCAGCATTATTGATTATGGTACTGTGAGTACAAAAAAATATGCTTCGCTCGAGCAGCATAAGTCTCGAAAAACAAAGTACGCTCTCTTTTAATCCTAAGGTGGTAAATTTCAGCAGATAATAAACTCATCAGGTCCTTATCAGGTTCTAAAATTACTTAAATACACCCTCAGATGTACAACAATACAAGACGTGTTGTTTATTTATTTATTTTAACAAAAATAAGCCAAAATGCAGAAACATTTTGGAAATAACTATCCCACAATGACCACAATAACTTCAATGAATAGTTTTTTGCGTGACTTTATCAGTCTCTCACATTGTTGTGAAGGGAATTTTGATTCACTCTTTTGGCCAAACAACGGTCTCGTCTGTCCACAGGACATTGTTTCAGAAGTCTTGTGGTTTCTGCAGATGCAGCTTTGCAAACTTTAGCTGAGCAGCCGTGTTATTTTTAGAGAGAAGAGGGTTTTCTCCTGGCAACTCTTTCAACCAAGCCATACTTGTCTTTTTCTAATTGTGTTATCGTGAACTTTAAGATTTAATGCTGACTCAGATGTTGCTGTGGGGTTCTTGCAGGTCACCTTTCTGACCTCAGGTGAATTTGCCGGCAGTCCTGGGAAGACTAGCAGCTGTCTTGAGTTTTTTCCACTTGTGAATAATCCTTCTTACTGCAGAATGATGGACTTGAAATTGTGGGGAAATGGTCTTTAGACCCTTCCCAGTTTAATGGTCAGCAACAATAGCTTCTCCCAGATCACTGCTGATGTCTTTCCTCCTCGGCATTTTGCTAACACACAACTGAACTTTACAGACCAACAGACTGCCAAAATTTCTTCTTTTATAGAGGTGCTCGCACTTGCTGATGATCACTTAATCAAGTGGACTGGATTAGCAGCACTTGACTGCTTCTCATCCTCTTAATTCCTGGGGAATCAGTAAGGGTGTACTTTGTTTTTTCATGCACTGCTTCTGCATTTTGCTGGTGTGGGGATTTGTTTGGTTTTTTCAATATATAATGGCATGGCATAATATGTCATCATGTGTTTGTCTGAGCCTGTAGTAACCTCGAATCAACTTTGAATCAATTAATTTTCATTGTCAAGATGCATGAGCCTTAGAATTTAAAGAAGGTGTACTTTCTTTTTCAAATGACTGCATGTAAAGTTTATCAAGCTGATGCACAGAACTGTCCATAATTTGCTGGCAGTCACACATGTATCAACTGCATCGTCCTTAACCGTGAACATGACACAGTTGCGTTTGCAGATTTGTTTGTTTTTAAGGAAGTTTAATCACAGCCGAAAAGAATCGCTGGCTAAAGTCCTAACCACAAGAGTTCATTTCAACTAGCAACCTTTAAAAATCCTCGGCACCAGCACAAATCACACCACATAAAGTGTATTATTCTTATTCCAAGTGAGTTACCACAGTGAATTGTGTTCTCCACTCACCTCCTGTCAGACCACCTTGGTTGGAAGGAAGAAGTGGACTGCGTGTTTTGCCAGGGACTGATGGTGTCTTTGCCCTCACAGATGGTCATTGAATGGGACTCTCATAAATCTGGGTCTGGATCGTCGGCGGCGTCTGTCTGGGGGCAACCTCATTATAAGCAGCCTGGACCGCTACCAGGATGTAGGGATGTACCAGTGTATGGCCTACAACACAGTAGGAGCTATCCTCAGCAGAAGAGCAAGTCTTCAGTTTGCCTGTAAGTTACAGTCAGAGTTTTAACTAAAAAAAAGCACGGGTGTGTAAATGCTCTTAACTACAAATAATGCAGACGTACACCAAAATGGAAGCGCTTTATTTGCAGTATTTATCAGCATGCAGCAAGTTCAGTGGGGAGCCGCATTAAATGTTAACGTAACATGGGAAGAATCTGAGTGCGATGACGCTTCCTTACTTATGGTCATGCAGACTGAGAGTTGCTATTTCACTTTGTGTTGTTTGCTTCAATCAGAAGTCATTCCAGTTTCGTTGGATGCACTCTGGGGTAAAGTAGTCTACCAAATTGCACAAGTAGTGTTTGAAGAATAACTTAATAAGGACTGGAGCCTGAAGAATAAAAAAAAATGAACAGAACACAGCATACCTGTACTGTTATGAAAAAGGAAGAACAAAGCAAATGAATAAAAGCTGCAGTGCAAACTATACTACAATGCATCGCCACAAAAATAATAATTTAGGCAGTAAAAAAAATGCACTTTCACATCACGTATCTGCTGGTGAAGCAAGTAAACAACTCAAATGAATAACCAAATGAATACTTATTCCTTCTATACTATTCATTAAGGCTTCCTTTCATGCAGATCGCAACAAAGCGCCTTTTCACACCTTCACTCGGTGGTGATATCTGGCAGTGCAGATGTTTTGGGTCTTTTTTGACAAGCTTTTAAGATATGGGGTGGTCAGAAAAAATTGAATAATGACATTTTAATAACTTAACAACAATGATTTGAGAATAATGACTGGGTTCCAGTGGATAATCTAACCTTTCTGACAAAAGTTTGAGTCATTTTTTTAACCTTCAAAGGAGCCTCCAATGGAAAAATATAGTTCTTTTGATTTTTCTGATTCTCTTAGCAATATTTGGATGCCACACTAAATAATAATAACAAGAAATGACTACTAGGTACATATCCCTTAAGGTGTAGCTCAATAAAAAAGTTTTCAGTCGTTTCAACTTTTTTCTTATAGTGTTATGAGCTCTTGCAGCATATCCCGTCATGGTATATTAATGTCTTGGTAACCCACCCCCTCAGGCAGTTTTTGGGCAGCTATTTTGAAACCGCTATCAAAATGAATAGAGAGAGATCCAAAAGTTTATTTTTACAATGGACAAACTCTACCTTTTAAAGAACTGATTTGAGAAAAAACTATAAAGTTTGAAGTATGAAGTTTATAAAGCCTCAAATTGTAATTCTGCTTGGCACGTGCAAAGTTGCGCAGCCTTACAGGCTTCATCACGACTCAATTCAGAGTGCAGATGTAACGAATGGCTCTCGCTCCTCCCACCAGAGTCTTGAACATATGCCAGGCTAATTCACACGATTCATACAGAGGCTGTGAGCCATCATGAACCTATTCTGTGCACGTGCCTCAGTTCAGCAACATGATTGGCTCGTATGTTTACCTGTTCGGCCATCTCTGCTGTTGCGGGATAGATTTCTGTTTGGGATTCTGTGCCAAGTCGAGTCTCTCTGGCAATCCTTGTGATTTCACAGCTTACACAAACATGTACATAAATGAAGTTAGTGGCAGGTTTTCACATCCAAGTTCCTTTTTTTCATAAAATGGCATATCGCTCATATCTCATTTGGGTCCTGGGTTCAGCATTCTGTCTAAAGTCTTCTGTCTCAGAGCCTCACTTGTCTCAGTTGCTTTGTTCTCCCTCAGGCCTCGCAGAAGTGCAATTTTCATTACAGCTTTCTTATGGGTTTGTGTCAGTGTCTTGCAGAAAGCTTTTACTCAGCCTCTTTTCCACTCCCCTGAGATGTGACATCCTACAGTAAGCTTCCTTTTCATTTCCCCCCTGTCAGACTTAGATCATTTCAAAGTTCACACCAGAAGCGCAGTGTCCGTCCGAGAGGGACAAGGAGTGGTGTTGCTTTGTGGAACGCCCACTTCCTCAGGAGGTAAATTCTGCAGTTGTTTTGAGTCCTGCTGAAGTGTTCTGCCAAGATTAAAACATAATCTTGCTGCCACTGATTAGCCCCTTTTCTAATCACAGTTAATTCTCTTAATCACATTTATTATCACAGAGCATCCAGGATCGTCTCATGCGCTTCCTTGTTTGCCTTCCAGACCTTACTTATGCATGGATCTTCAATGAGTACCCGTACTTCGTTCAGCAAGACAATCGGCGCTTCGTCTCCCAGCAGACGGGAAACCTTTACATTGCCAAGGTGGAGCCCTCTGATGTGGGCAACTATACGTGCGTAGTGATGAACAGCATCACAAAGGGCAAGGTTCAGAGCTCCCCTACGTCTCTGATCCTCAGGACAGATGGTAAGACACAGCTTGTGCCTTTGACGTGACAAGTATTGCCTTTCAGCCTCGCATTATGGGCCTTTCATTTTAAGGTGGCTTTAATCATCACGCCAGCGAGAGTGCTCTTTATCTCGTTGTACCTCACTGAAGTTGAGTCACAGAGGGCTAATGCCTGTAAGTAAATAGTTGCTCCTCAATGTAGGCCAGCAAACAAAGCACCCAAATCTCTTCTTTGCTGACTTAGCTTCTCTTATAATTCGCAGTCCCTTTAAAAGCTTTCTCTTTGCTTTCACATGAGTTCTCGGGCCCGTTCTCAGCGGCATGTTGTTCTCTTCTCTGTTATGCTTTCATAGAACGAGTGAATAAAGATTGCCTTGGGAATGAATTAAACATAAGTCATACGTCAGTGGACCATTACATTGAGTGTTCTGGTGGTTCAGCCAGTTTCCACTCAGTGTACTGTACATGTAGCTGCATAAATTTAAATCCCGTTGCATCACTTTCTGGTCGCGATCTTGAGTGCCTTCCCTGAATGCTGATATTAACAATGAAACACAACAGGGTTAAGGAACTGCCTACTCGAGCTTTGAAATAGCAGATAAAAAAAAAATCTCTAGATGAAAAATAATGCTCAGTGTATTTAAATTATTCCTCGCTGGGTTTTGGCTACACTCTGGTGACTGTACTCTTAAGTGATGCACGATTTTGAGTTTAGTTTACCCATGAGAGAGTGTTTGCTCATGTGCATTTCATTTTTGCCTCTGTTAGCTTTCCAGTGCTATTGTTTGGTCCATAATGCCAGCCGTAATGCTTGTAACTCATGCATAATGGAAGACTGAGCAAGTTCTTGTGCTTGGTCCTCATAGGAGTGATGGGTGAATACGAGCCGAAAATAGAAGTTAATTTCCCAGACAATGTACCCGCCGCGAAAGGATCAACAGTTACGCTGGAATGTTTCGCCCTTGGGAAGTAAGCTGGATTTCCTCAAGCATGTTTTTAATCTTTCACTGTCTTTTCTTTCCATACAAGGAACATCTGGATTTCTAAAAAATCAAGTTCCTTTAAGTTCAGTTATGGTTCTTAGAGCGTGGCATGTCAGCCATGATTGGTCTGAAAGCAACGTGTCGTTGGAATGGGTTAAGTCCAGACCAGGGATGTCAAACTCATTTTATATCCCGGGGGCACATACAGCCCACAGGAAATCTGTCAACATGACTCTTTGGGCTCAAATTTTAAGAAATAGGTGTGTAAAATTACCTAAATACATTTGGTAGGTCATTGTTCATAAATTATAAAACAAAGGTTTTGTCAAGAAAATGTCTTTTTTTTTCTACTCACCCATTGTAAATAAAGACATTTCTGTAGCCGATAAGATCATTTAATTGTTTATCTGTTAGTTCATTACTTTGTTTTAGTATGAATGACAGCGTGGGAGGTCTTCATCAGTGGGAAAAGCTGTAAAATGTATAAAAATAAAGTTAAAGGTCCCAAAAAATTGTGCCATTTTTCATATTTTCCAAAGCCACCCAGTGGGCCAGATTGGAGTCTTTGCTGGGCTTTTTTGACACTGGTGGTCTAGACCATTTATCAGCAAAAGAAAAAAAAGTACTGCAGTCCATCTGATGCTTCATTGCTACAGATTGTTACAGACACCTGCACCTGATTCCCCGCTGAGCTCTTCCTTCGCATGTGTCTTACAGCCCCGTCCCAGAAATCACCTGGAGGAGGGCCAACGGCGTTCCCTTCCCCAGCAAAGTCAAAATGAAGTACTCGAACGCCGTGCTGGAGATTCCCAGCTTTCAGCAGGACGACACGGGGGGTTACGAGTGCGTGGCCGAGAACAAGATGGGGAAGAACACAGTCACCGGTCGCCTGGCCTTTTATGGTACTACGACTTTTGTTTGAGTTTTGAGACGACGCCACAGACAATTGAGAGAAAATGAGTAAACAATCAATATCTCTGCTTCTTTCTGCAACGTCGACAATTGTCACGTCGTTAGACTTTGTAAATGCCAAAGCCCAAAAACAATTGTAATGTGATTGTTTAAAAGCTATAAGTAATTTGATAATAGCAAGAGCTCATTGTTATACACGCTACTTTAATGCACACACAAATCTCTGCCTTCTTCCTGCATTTTAAGCGTTTCACTGCAGCTATTACATTTTGGGTTCTTGGCTTGCTTCAGCCGCTGTGTTTTCCTGTGAATCTGTGAAAGAGGGAAAAATGACACTTGTGAAATTGGAAGTGACAGTATGTACAGTGCCACCGAAGTGAGCTGTGCTTATTATGAGCTTTGCACTCATGAAACCCATGAAATTTCCTGAAAGCTGTAAATATATGAGAGACGTGGGGGGTGTTGTGTGCTGGATGGGAAACAAGCAGGACCTGACATTTATTATACGCAGAATTAGGGTGACAGTTTGGGGGGGGTGAGCGCTGGTATCGGGTTCTCTTCGCCGGTCATGAGAGCTTCTTCCTTTGTGGTTCGTGGTTTAATGTTAATCTTTGGGTTGCCTCGGGCTGCTGACACATTTAAGAGATGTAACTGATAGACTGCATTCAATCTTCTCTCCTCTAGCCTCTTAAAGGAAAACCCATTGACGATCCCCCCTAATTTGGGCTGCCAATCTGCACACGCTTTCCTTTGAACTTATTTAGATGCAGCTTATTTAATACGATAATGCTCCTTCCTCGAAATCTGCCCTCTGGTTCTTGTCAGATAATTCACTCGAGGATAATTCTGTGTCTTCAGCAAAGCCTCAGTGGGTCCAGACAATGAAAGACACGGCTCTAGCCATTGAGGAGAGACTTTACTGGGAGTGTCGAGCCAACGGCAGGCCCAAACCCTCCTACACGTGGCTGAAGAACGGCCAACAGCTCCTCTCAGAGGTAAATTACCGGCTGTCGTCTGCCACCTACAAGTGTTTCATTTTAAAGACTTAATCTTCAGCTTCAGCTCATCCTTTCATTTCCGAGAGCCTGGCATAAAACACACTGCTGTTTTCCCGAGTGTAATTCAGAGTGTGATGAGAGGAGAGGGTAAACATCTTACTAAGGTGTGCCAGTGATGAGACATGGATGTAACTGTCTCGTATTCCGCTTTACCTTGGCAGATTACAGAATCTTAGAAAGTGGATGTGTACGGCTCCCGAGAGATTGCTCTATTTTATCTGAATGGAGTCACTGGTTGTTTTTCATTATTCATGGTGCATGTTTAAGCTCCTTCATATTGAGGGACAATGGGTTTAATCTTCTGTGAAATATACTGTATATAGCAGTACACCTAACTCTAGACCACCAGAGAAATACATATGGTCTTGCATATTTTGAGATTTTTAAATTTGGCTGATCTCGACATGCCTCTGACACTTAATTTCTTACCTCTTATATGCATTATACTGCAGCAATAACCAGCCTAATATTGTTCAAAACTAATGTTTAAATGTCCTTCTTTTATTTGAGGTTTATTGTTTTTACTGTTGTACGATTCAGAATATGATTTTCACCATGAAAGTTGCAGTTTTATCTAATTTGTTTCATATTTATAGTACAGAATATAGCTAGTGATTAAAAAAACATTAGAAGGTGCTATACTGTATATGGTTAATACTGAGAATATAAATAAAAAAGTACAAATATAATACAAAAAGCTCAAATACTGCATAGACTGGACCAAAAAGAAAGCTCAGCCTAGTGTACAGGACGTGAAAAAAAAGTTCCATATTTAGAAAACAAAATTGTGCTTTGTGCTCATAGCGCTAAATTATTTGCAGCAGCATCCTGATTTGATCTACGTCCATTGACAGCACCTCTAAACAAATCCAGCACTTGCCAAGCTTTGCCAGAGTGCGCCACAGAAAGCAGAAGTTACCTGTAAGTGTAAGGCAATAATTGCTTTCTTTCATCCTTTTCTTCACAGGACAGGATCCATGTGGAGGACGGAGTCCTGTCAGTGTCTGCGCTGACCCTGTCTGACGCTGGCATGTACCAGTGTGTGGCCGAGAATAAACACGGTGTCATATATTTTGCTGCTGAACTAATGGTTTTAGGTAGGATGGCATTTATCTCTCTTCTAAATCCTCAAATCTTTGTTGCCAAAGAATCTTAAAGGTCATCTTTCTGTCATTCTTAAAGGTTGTCTGGATTAGCAGATAATGGGGTCAGTGTGGATGTTTTTGTGGGGTCAGACACATTTAAATATATATTTTTCCCCCCTTAACTTTGATGTGGGGATGAAGATGGTGTAATAGATGCCAAACTCCTAGCTGAATAGTAAACATGAACTTTTACTGCAAAACTGATTAAAAGTTATAACAATATTTTCTGCTCAAATAGGCTTTCTTCTTCTTTTATTAATACATAAAACTGCCTAAAAATC
Source organism: Etia nguti (assembly GCA_015106755.1). Lineage (NCBI taxonomy): Eukaryota > Metazoa > Chordata > Actinopteri > Cichliformes > Cichlidae > Etia > Etia nguti. The sequence continues at coordinate 19,818 of VUQG01045402.1, read as the reverse complement.
ACCCTTCCAGCCTTGATTTTTATGTCGGTTTGATTCGTCTGTTTTAAAAAATGATGTGTTTCAATTACTGTGAGATTTGATGATTTTCATGGATCAAACTGGTGCTTCAAATGCTCAGTGAGATTTGCTGCAGTCTTGCACTAACGCCAGTTTGCTGTTTCCCATCAGCTTCTCCTCCAGACTTCACAGGGAACCTCCTCAGAGCTTTGCTCAAAGCCAAGGCAGGAACTACAGTGACTTTAGAATGTAAACCCCAGGCCTATCCCATTGCTAGCATTTTATGGAAGAAAGGCAACCTGCCAATCCACACCAATGACAGGTAGTAACAGGGTTAACGTTATTCTGAAAAAGTCAATGTACACACTTTAATAGGCTTGTTTTTTTCCCATATATAAGCCAGTTATCTATCCCAGCTACACTCATCTTAAGCCATCTTTGGTCTAATCAATATTCACCCCACACACACACACACACACACACACACACGCTGCCTAACTGGAAGATGTCCATTATGTAGAATGCCGAAAAATCCAGAAGTCGGTGTTTATCTGATGGTAAAATGAGTCTTTGTTCTTGGCAGTCGGATTGTAAACTGCTCTCTCTGTTTGTACACTCCTATAGGATCACACTGTCCCCAGATGGAACGCTGAGGCTTGCCAACGTGAGCAAATCTGATGCAGGCAGCTATACATGCTTCGCTAGGAATAGATTTGGCATGTCAAGTACAACTGGAAGGCTCCTTGTTACCGGTAAGCTCTCCTGTTAAATAGCAGATTGTTTGTGCGCTCCACTTAGTAAGCAGAATTTATTGCACACTATGGATTAACACGCGAGAGCTAGCGTACCGCAAGGACCCGGGTCAATAACTTGTGGTTAAATTAAAAAAAAATAAATAAATAAATAAACTTTGAAGTTTTGCAGTGAGGTGTGTGTCTATACTTTGTAAGGTCTCATTTCTTGCGATTAAGTAGAATAAATATTTCAGGTAATCATTTGATTGTTTTGTTTTTATTTGAAGGGAGGTAATAAAAAACAAAAAAACTTTACGCGTGCGTTTTATTGAGTCGTTTTGTCCGGACGCATTTTGCAACGGCTGCAGTAATGCGCTTGGAAGGCGTTTGACGAAACACTCGATCATTGTTTTCCCCAAAGCAGTTGAGGCAACCAATTTAGTGCAATAAATGAAAGTGCCCTGAGTGGAAGCGGTGAGCACATTAGTGAGGTGGTGTTACAGATGCTGTTATTGTTGAGCGTGTTGTTTTTTTGTTTTTTTCCATTGGAGTTGAATGTTCTGTGAGTTTCTTATTGGTTTTTATTAATGCGCTGAATGATATTGTCTGCCGCTGTAACTGCCAAGGCCAGTTATTTTTTTTGAAATTACTGGAGTATTTTTTCACAGCCGTAAAGCATTCGGCGGCACAGAGCCATGACCCACACATTGATTATTAGTAGCTTGAGAACTGAGGGGACACTTTTTTTTTTTTTATCCCTTGACAGATTCTCCAAGGTAAGATGTGAGAGTACAAATCCACTTGCTTTGTGTTGTATCTTCTTGATTTGATTCCTGCCGTTCATTATCTTGACTTTTTGAAGCACAGAAAGCTTAGCCAAATGATTGCTATAGCAGACTTTAAAGCAGCGCTCTTCATTTTTTATTTTTTTTGTTGTACTGGTTGTGCAGAGCAGCTCATTACATGAAGTTTTATCTGATCTATGGTGTATTGTAATTGCTATCAGGATTTCAGAAGATTATGTGAGCCGTTTTAGTGGTGGCAAGGCTGCATGTTATCACACATTATTTGACTGAGTTTTTCATGAGACCTTCCTTTATATATACAGAGGACTGCTCTGCCTGTGACTCACTGTATTGCGGAGCATGTTTTTTGTGTCTCGGGAAGTGTTGTGTCACTACTCACCAGCTCATCTGCTGGAAGTGAAAAGTCTCATGTCTCACATAAGATTGCCACCCTCCCCTTTAGAAATGGCTGGCTCTCACAATTGTTTTTTTTTTCCTGGGTAGATCCAACCAGAATAATCCAGGGGCCAGTGGACACAGAGATCATTGTGGGCGAAAGCATTGTGTTACCCTGCCAGGTCGCCAGCGATCCCGTCCTTGATGTTTCTTTCTCCTGGGCCTTCAATGGACAGCTCATCGCCAAAGGAGACGGTCACTTTGAATTTGTTGGTGGGGTGAGTGACCCGCAGCCGTACTTTTTTTTTCTTTTTCTAATGTGCGAATGGGCACTTGGCACCTCTCCCCATCTTGCTTCACTTCATCCCTGCCATTAGTTTAAAGGGACAGCTTGTGGTTTGACACCCTGGTATTTCTTGGAGAGATAGAGCATGGCAAGTTTTGCTGCACTTGGTGTGATACCATCCTTTTTCTTTTGCTGTTTTAAATCTCTCTTTGGTGGCAAAGAAGGCTGGGGAAAAGTCTTTGGAATGAAGTGCTATTAGATCATTCAAGACCTCTTAGCTTCTAATTGTATTCTTGTGAATGGAAACATGGCAGCCGTCGTGTCAAAATACACTTCCTACATAGAAATCATCATGTAGGTAATGCGCTAGTTGCTCAGCCATTGTGACAGGTTGTCTTCTATTTGAGCACACTTCTCTTACTCTTGCTCAGTCTTCTGAAGTCATCTATTTTTTAATACGTTGCCTGGTCTCTTCAAATTCTGCTTTGACATGGCCTGCTGCACAGCCTCTTCATAACGGGGAGGAATACGTATTATTAGAGGTGCCTTGTAAAGGAATCAAAGCATGGCAGAGACCCAAATGACAAAACACTTTGAGAACATCCTCGCACCCTTTGAGATTAACCATTCTTCTTGGGTGTGTGTGTGTGTGTGTGTGTGTGTGTGTGTGTGTGTGTGTGTGTGTATGTGTTTGACTGACAATGTTCTTATCTGAAAAGAGACTCCTTCCCCAGAAATGCTCAAATGTCCCCAGTCCAAAGAGATTATCAACTTAACTTTGCTGCTTCAGGGAATTTAATTTCCATAATTAAACCACATTGGCTGTGCTGCCACGTCTCCCTGCCAAAGCCAAGAGAACGATTTCACCACTAATTTACCATTTTCTGCTTACGGGTGTCCTCTTAGATGAGAGCCTTTTCTTTCTTTTTTTTGTTTCCTTCTCCAAATGAGCAAAAGCTGCCTGCTGTACTCAGTAGTAAAAGCTTATTTATGTACTTGCTTGCAACAGGTCTTGAAGGTCACAGCACTGACCTCTGCAAAAGGCGGGTAAAGCAGTCGAGACCTTGTCAGACACAAAAACTCAATTTGCTCTCTGTTGTTTTTGTGAATTTTGGCCTTTTTCTATTTCATTCGAGCTCATGTTGAACAGCTGTTTGTGACCCGATACTGTATATACACAGAATTTCTCCCAGAAACACTGTGCAGCCACTTTTCCTCAGCAATTTCCAAGCTAAATACTGTAACTAAAGGATATGCAAACGGTTTTTGGAGCTGCTATTTACTGTGTCTTTATATATGCTTTGCTACCTTCTTTAATAAGCTGTCACGAGGTCCATTATCTTTCATGCTACATAAAGCTCTCTTTCCTCCTTCGGTAGAGAACAGCAGGAGATCTTATGATCAGGAACATTCAGCTTTACCATGCTGGCAAATACATCTGTGTGGTGGACACGGACGTGGAGAGTCTATCAGCCGTGGCTGTATTGATTGTGAAAGGTAAGAAAACCTCGTCTCTGCTCTGCAGTCACCAATTAAAATAGGGCTTACAGCCAGGGATGTTTAATGGGTACCGCTTTCAAAAAAAAAAAAAAGGAAGAGAGAGAAATTAAAAAAAGTAGACTCAACGTAAAGTGGATGATGGATGCAGCCTCAGTAAAAAGAAGTCTGTAGTCTTTAAGTGTTACTGAGCAGAGCAGTGTTAAAGAGATTTCCGAGAGATTACATCGCTATGCTTTGCTGAGAATTAAAAAAAAAACTCTTTTGAGGCGTGCAGTTTTCGATAGGGTTTTTAAACTCAAATAGGTTTGTTTTAGATTGAGATTGCAGTGCGACCAAAGTGCCCATATTCTCATCAGAATCACCCTGGATATCATCAGAGTGTTTATTACTACTACAAGGCGCTTCATTACATCAAACAGAGGAGGCTGCTTTCCTTTTCTCTTGCACTCAGAGATGTTTTTGGAAGCAGAAAACTTCACAAAACTGTGTGAAATTCTAAGAATACGAGCCATACATTTTTTAGGATGTGTTCCTTTTTCTCCCTCTCCCTGTCTTTTAATGACCAGTTTTCAATATTGTTGCAGTGTACTTGACAGCAGAATGCTTACATGCCTGTCTGCGCTCACTCATGCAGTATGTATAGCTCCTGAGAGACATTATTGTCGAGAGCTACATTTGGCAGAACAAAATAACTTTTGTTATTTATTTCAGGGAGCGGTGTGTTTGTGTTGCTCGTGGAATTGGAGGAGGGATGTTTCGGGGTGG
>VUQG01045402.1:3891-15335 GCA_015106755.1 Etia nguti | reverse complement strand
CCAGCAAATTGACACTACCCAAATATGCTAAATGTCAGATGAGGTGAGGGATGATTTTAGTGTCAGGATTTGATAAGGTTGAATCCATAGCTTTATCTTGCAAGGATACCAAGTTGCTATTTAACTTGACGTGCAGAAGCTCTTCTTAATAAGCATTTCTTTACGAATGACTGCGGACGAAGAAAAATAGGAAGTAATGCTGTTTATCCAGCTGGAGCAATATCAAGTCCAGGGAAATGGATTGGCCTCCTGACTGGAGACAAGCTCAAGTGTGACTCAAGATTGTGCATTATTTACACTTCCTGCTCGCGGCAGCTGTCACAGATGTCTCAAAGTTTGGATCGCATAGCTTCAAATTCTGGGTGGCAAAGCAAGAGGTGGACAGGAAACAAATCATCAAGGTAGAGAAAAAAAATGCTTTTTTTATACCACTCCAGACAACCGGAGACATGCTGCAGTGCAGTGCAAGCAGTTTGTTCAGTTTTTGTCCGGTTTGGAAACCCCAACCGTTGTTATCCCTGTCAGAGGATAAGTAACTTAAACAGTAAGGTACAGAAAATACCACATGAACCATTCAGCAAGCAAACGTCGACATCCCAAAATATTAACGCAACACGTGGAGTAGAAACCAACAGATAAGAGCCAGTTTTCAAGTGCACCTTTTACATGGGTGAAAGCAGCAATGCGGTGATGATAAAATAGTCAATTTAAGAAAAGTATCACCACTAACAAATAAAAAATAGTGGCTTGACAGAAAAATGGATTAATGACAGTTTTAATATCAAAGCACCAAAGTGTGTACAGTGGTTTGAATATGAAATAGATGTATTTGAAGTAATTTTCATGGTAACATGTGGCATTAAATTCATTTTTATTTTTCAAAAACTGCATATTTCTTACAGGTAAGACTCACCAGACATCTCATGATACGATATTATCACAACACTTAATGCACAATCAAATATTATTATGATTAAATCAGTCCCCGAATGTGAAGAAAATTCAAAACAAACAGCAGGCAGCTTCTTTTGTTTGTTAATTTTTAGATGCAAGCATGTACGTTTGTTTGGCTAACATTAACTCAAGATTTTGGTGAATGGAATGAGCCCTTTTGCATGTAGTATTCACAGAATATTTAGATTTATTTAATCAAATATGGATATTTCGTGTCCCTGTATCGATACAATATCATAATACATGTCTATGCTAGTACTTGTGATTTTCTCCAGTCTTTGTTTTTTGGGGGAAATATAGGATAACATTCCTTTCTGGATGTCCACCAGTTTAGCTGTTTGTCTTCAAGCTGTTGTAGCTTGTAGCTACATGTCATTAAATGAGAAGAGGTCATTTGGAAGGAAAGGAAATGTAGCTCGCAGGTGTAAGTATTTACAGTTTGATCAAATCTAATAAGAACGTTAGAGCTGAGGCTCAGATGAAAGTGGAAGATAGTGACAGGACTAAACCCTGATGATGGTGGAGCAGAGTAATCAGATGAGTTCAGTTAAGATGCCCTGGACAACTTGTGGAAATGGAGGAAGTATTTGTGATAGACAGGCTGCTGATGGGCAGAGTGAGAACAGTGTCTCAGGGCTAATTGGGCAAAAGTAGTGAGTAGAAATTGAGAAAGAGCTGATTTTGACAGCGTGGGAAAATGAAAGTGACAAAAAAAATAGTAGTAATAGTCCAAATCAGTAAGGAGGAGCAGACACCCCCTTATTGAACTTATAAAAAAGCTTATTTCGCATTACATTTGAAATGTAGCACAGTTCAATTTTTTTTTTAATCGTTCAAAGAGGCAATTAAAGAATAAGAACCTCATTATTTAAATAAAATTCACAACTAAATGCACTGTCTGCCACCTCTCATCTTCCCAGAGAAATTGTCCTTGTCTGTCCCTGATTTTAATTGAACTAATTTGTCTAAAGAAACTGTCCCATGTTGTGTGGAATATTTAAAGCATCGGGGAGACTGAATCTGCTGTTTGGTTTTGTTTTTATGGTTTTTTTTAAAGTGTTTTTTCTTCTAATTTAAATTCACTCCCCTTTCTTTTGCGAAGGATGCCGAAATGTTAGAGATAAATAGCTCAAAACCTTGACAAATAAGATCAAACCATTCTGCGTGGCTGTATAATTTAAGAGGAAGGTGAGGAAACATGAAAGCACAGCCAGCTTCCCCCAGTGGCTGCATTTGCATGTTCTTAAAAAAAAAAGAAAGAAAAATCTATTTTAATGTTAAGACAAACAACAGCAAGACGTCTCTTTTCACTGGGATTCTGCAGCAGCACGCATGGCCGTTTACGATCGCGGTAACAGTGATCGTTGGCGTTACTGGCATCAGACATATTGTTACAATCATGTATATTAGTCAGCTCGATAATTTTGCAGGGTGTTATTTACAATCGGGTTTCGCTCCTTTCCTCTCGCAGCGCTGAAGGTCAATGATAATCGCTCCTGACACAAAGACTCTTGAGTGATCATCCGAGTTCTTGTTTTTCACAATGGGTGTGGAAAAAATACCCGTTTTAGATGTCTCACAAACACTCCACTGGGTGGTGATGGTGGCTCTGGAGAAGGTCACAATATAAGGATAATATCACAGTCATTAGCATTCGAACCACTTGGGGAACACTTGTGCTTGTTTGACAGCTGCACCACCATCATCATCATTATCCCGAGAGATAGTTTTTAGGGAAATACAACTCATGACAGTCAATGTAACACTTCAGAACGATGTGTTTTAACACTGTTATTTCAGCCCGCTTATGATATGCTCTTGTTTAGATTCACTTCTGGCACGTGTTGCAGCACATTTTGAGAATTTGGGAAATATTTGGTTGAGATCGGAATAATATTGCCGTGTCAGTAAATACAGCCGGTTATTAATTTTCCCTCAGACAAGTTCACAATGAAAGCTCAGATAGTCTGTCCATATTAATAACAGATTATTTGAACACCCTCGAGACACTGACAGGAACCTCTTGCCTCAGCCAATGAAAATGTAATTAAGAGGATAAGGAATTGATCTTTGATTGTGTGTCCTATTAATATGTATTAATGAGGCCAGTGTATTAAAGTTGCTTTTTTTTTCAATCAATAGCCACTAATGAGTTTTACAAAGATCAATATCTCTAAAGCTAAGGTTTTAAGGCCAAATGTATGAGGGCAGTAACGTCCAAGGCTTCAGTAAACAAAAGGATGTCGCTCAGCAGTTACTTGCTCAGCTTAATCCAATAAATCCTTGGACGTATACATAGACATATACATACATGCTGCAGGAGATATGAAAACAAAAGGATTTGTGCTTCCAGACAATTGATTGTTTACTAAAATAATCATGCTACACTTTAATAATTAGTATATTTTGCTTCAGATTAGAAACCACTTCAGAGCTGGTGGGGAGTGCGAGCAGAGCAAGGGGCGTTATTATTCTGCGGTCTATCTCACAGCTCTCTAGTGGTCTATTATTTCTGATGAGCTGACACCTTCATTAGAATAGGAACCCGCAGATGAAACTAAAGTAAAACATCACACCGCTTAATTGGTGGGATAATAAAAATAAATGATAAAACTCTGTTTCCTTGGGGCTGCGAGGCCCCTTTTTCATCTTTTACCTTTTAATTTGACTCCCTGCATCCACTTACGTCTGCTGTTTCATCGATCAATTACCAGGAGGATTACGGGGAAAGGGAAGGATTACAAGTTGGGTGAATATTGGAGAATAAATCTTGAATTAACTTTTAATGCTTTGTGAAGGGCATTACCTCTTCTCAGCTGAAAGCTTTTTTCAGAATGTTCTCTTGCTCATGTTGATTGAAAGATATGAAAGCTGTATAGCGATATTATTTTGCCCGATGTGTGTGTGTGTGTGTGCGTGTGTGTGTGTTTTTCCTTTATATGCCACTAAATGTCATGTTTTCCTTGCAAAACGTGCACGTATACACATTTACGTCCAAATTCTGTAGCGTCGTCTGTGCCTCTGCATGTGCGAATACCTCACAGTATCTGTTCTTGTGATTGAGCCAGGCCCTCCCAGCCCTCCAGACTCAGTGACGGTGGAGGAGGTGACAGACAGTACAGCCCAGCTGGCGTGGAGCCCCGGCAGAGACAACGGCAGCCCCATCACCAATTACCTCATTCAAACCCGAACTCCCTTCACTGTGGGCTGGCAGAGGGTTAACACAGGTGACACAGCACTTGATGATAAATTTTCATATAGCACATGAGATATTATTCAGATAATTCACAGATGTCCACAGGGAAATGCTGTTATTTCTCTTCCCCAGGTTGGCAGGTGGGTCAGAGCATAGGGTCAGCTAGAAAAAAGGGTTATAGATGGAAGAGATGGTGCGGATTCATGTTCTTACTCAAGACAGTAAAAGGTCTTCCTTGCTGCTGTACTGTGCAAAAGTGTTGAACGATCACTGATTCTTTCATATGTTGCTGAGAAAATTGGAAACATATATGAAAATATAAGACAGTTTGTACAATTCTAATGAGCTTAAAAGTTTATATCTGGTATGATCGCCTCTCGTAGGCAAATTTTTTTGTCATTTCTTTAAGTAGTCTTCAGGAATAGCTCTCCACGCTTCTTGAAGGACATTGAAAGCTCTTCTTTGGATGTTGGATACCTTTAGATGATCCCGCACTGCTTCACTGTTGAGGTTCGGACTCTGAGGAGACCAGTCCATGACTGATAGTGTTTCATTGTGTGTTTTTCAATCCAGGTATGATTTTTCCTGTATTGGCAACAGCAAAAGCCAATCAGAAGCTTTCCAAGTGGTATTACATGGTGAATCAAAATTTCACTTTTCTCTGTTCATAACTGAAATAATTTTTTGACAAGATCTCCAACACCGCTGGCTAAAATAAAACCCCAAACCATGACAGAGGCTCCACTGTGTTTTGCAGATGGCTATAGACACTCACTGTTGACCTCCTCCTTACATATTGAACCAAAAATTTCAAATTTAGATTTATCACTCAATAAGACCTGCAGAAAAGCATTATATGCCCAGTTAATTTCCTGCTATTAAAGCTGATATCACTAAAAAATAGGTGCATATGAAGACAAATGAGATTTTGAAATCCATAATAATCTGGATTGATTGATTGATTGATTGATTAGAAGTCCCAACCATTGCTTTAATGATTCTCAGCAGAGCTGAGCAGATGCAGATTAAGATTCACTCTCCCAGAATGGAGTTAAGTTTAAGAGCAAACTTGTTCAGGAAAGACAAATAAGTATTAGATCATGTAAGAGTGTGAATGGTGCCTGTCTCTATGTTGGCCCTGTGATGTACCAGTGATCTGTGCAGGGATTGGCACCAGCTTTTCTACAACGTGATATGGATCAAATACCTGTAAATAATATTATAAACAAATACTAAAATACTGTCAATATTACACAGTCACTTAGGTCAATAGTTCTTTCTTTAGAAATAAGATTTTGGAATTTCAAAAAGCATACAGAGACCTTCATGTGTTTCAAAACCAACTATTTACTGGTACAAAACAAAATCATTTTTCAACATCACATTTATTAAAAACAGTTTTATCCGTCCGTCACCTTTATTAAAATTATTACCAACATAGGACAGTCACACACACACACACATTGGTGGCTTGAGGCTTCATTGAGCAGTAGATGGATCAACTGAAGGGCAGGATGCATCTCTCAGGCCCTCTATCAGGTGTTTGATGGATTCTTTTCCTATTTCTTAAGGACATGATTTCCAGATACTGTTCGTCTACTGTAGATAGTTTTTTAGGCCTGCCACCTCTTCTTTTGTCTTTCACTTGTCCTTTTAAGGACACTCTGCACACCATGTTGAGATATGCCAAGTTTCCAGCTAATAGCACTTTGAATCAACTTGTCTTGTTGCTTAAAAATATGATTTTATGCCTGTAAAACTGTTATTTTTGGCATTTTTTGTAGATACAACTAAAGAAAGGAGAACAAATTATGTGTTCTTATGACAGTAGTAACAAAGTATCTAATGATAAAAAAATGTCCAAGCTGTCTGTAGAACACTGGTTCATGAAAATGGTCAGGTGCAAGGTCTGAACTGATAAAGAGTGAAAAAGCTGCCAGTGTCCAGTGAAGAACTTTGAAATCCTAGAGAGCTGTTGTTCAAGACCACTTTAAAAATGACAAGAAAATCTGGCTACTTGAAAGCAAAATATAAAGAAATGAGGCTTATTTCGGTGGCCCAATTTTTTTTTTCATTAGTATTTTTTCATTTTCACTTCGATGACCTTCTGTGTACTCATGCTAAGTCAACACCAGCATCCTTTTCATCTTTTCAAGTCAAGTCTGTTTTTTTCACAGCTTGGTCCTGAAGCATCTACACAAGCCTAATTTCTACTCCCATCCACAGCCATGAATGGATGAAAACATCATTTGCATATAAAATTACCATTTCCACCAGAAGTTATTGGACATAGCAAAGAAACAAAACAGCAAACAAGCAATTTCACAGAATGTGAAACTGAGACACTCATCTGGGAAGTGGAGAAAAGGGAATGTGTTTTATTTGGTACCCTCAGTTTTGGAAATACAAACAGAATCAAACCCACTGAATGGGGAAAAAAATAACTGAAGCTATCAACTCTGTTAAGTTCAGAGTAAAAGGACCCTAGCAGAAAATAAACAAAGAAAGAAAAAGCACTACAGACAAGAGGCAAGAGGAGTTTGGAGAAAGACAGCCAGTCATTACACACAGCTGCAGCTTTTTCCTAAGGTTTTCAAAATATAACACACACTCAAAAGATGTTCTTCACCCTCAGTAAACATGAAGCAATAATTTTGATTAAAGTGCAACTGAGATGCATAAAATGAAAGGTTTATTTATTCAAGTAATTAATCATTAAGGTATAAACTCAATGCATTGCAATCAAGTAAATTTCATTTGACCAGATTCCATTAAATGAAACATTTTAAATTGTACTTATGTGGGAAAACTTAAACATAGGTACACATGCTCTCATTTTTTATTCTTCTCTTATAAATGTGAGTTTGTGTGAAAAAAGGCAAATACCAGGCTTTTTCTGCATTCTTAATGCATCTGGGTCCAGGTGTCTAGGAAAGGTTGCATCTATATACTGCAGTTGTTTTTATTAGTTTACTTAAAAAGGGTAAGGCTCATAATAATAAACCGTATAAATAATAACAGTTACAATAAATCAGCTGGGGTGAGCATAAAGGCAGATTTTTACCAGTCATGGCAGATGGTCGGCCCTCCTGGTTCTGCTGGAGGTTTCTTCCTGTTAAAAGGGAGTTCTTCCTTCCCACTGTCAACTAGTGCTTGCTCATAGGGGATCGTCAGATGTTTGAGGCTTTTTTGAGGCAATTGAGTTTAACTTAAAAGTATATCGTACAGATTTTATATAAAAACGTTTTTAAAAAATTCAAAATAGAAGTCTGACATAAATGAGAAAGCATGAGGACAAATCCTACAACTGTTTGTAACAGAAAAGGGGGATGATGAATTGACGTGATGAGGTCAAATGCTGATCACAGAACTTTCTTGTCCCCCTGAGCACTACAGAGCTTGTTTTGGTTTTCTGGACTGCACCTGTTTTGGTTCCCTCTTATTGGTTTTATCCAATCTCATTATGGCTAAAACAGTCCTGTAATTTAACTTTAAAAAAATGGTCTAAAGGCTGCATTTCACAAAAAAAAAAAAAAAACTGCCTGGTGAATGCAGTGGGAAAAAAAATCACATCTAAAAAGCTTAGATGTTTCCCTCTGGAATTAGCTGAGAGCAAAGCAAAGCTAAAAGGAGAGAAAACACTGGAAATCAACACAACTGAGAAATCACTTATTATATCTAACATTGGCCTGTATGTGCTGGAGGTGTACATTGGCAGCTGTTCTCTGACAACTTGCCCATATCATCATATAATGCATTTGAGAAGCTGCGTCAGGCTGGCGACCTGTCCAGGGTGTACCCCGTCTCTCGCCCTAGGGTAGCTCAGATAGGCTTCAGCCCCCTCCCCAACCCGCGAGCCTGACAAGGATAAGCGGAAGAGAATGAATGGATAGATGGACATTTGAGAACACCACAAGGAGTCAGCTTTTTCACTGCAGCTGTGTTTGTGCTGTACCGAAGTAGCGAACAAATGTCATTGCACATTTCAAGCCAATGTGTGTATGTTTTTTATTGGCATTTCATTGGATCCCTCAGTGTTACTATCAAGGAAGACACCGCTGTAGACAGCAGGGCTGACAGTTAAACCATTTACTGTCCTTTGTCCTTTGAAATCCACTATCCTCCATCCACCTTCCGCAGTCATGACTCAAAACCAGCTTGCATTCAACACTTTATTGACCAGTCTACGCTGCCTAAACAGTGTATGTGTGCATAATTGTTCTCTTGCTTTAGTTGTAGCTGTTCACTTGTATACATGTAGGCTCTTGCAAAGACCTTCTGTCTGCAACGTTTTCTTTTATTCTTAGTCCCGGAGATAATCGATGGGAACACACTGACAGCCACCATGGTGGACCTCAATGCCTGGGTTGAATATGACTTTCGGGTACTGGCAAAAAACAGCGTTGGTGTCGGAGAACCCAGCCCAGTGTCCGTGAAGACCAGGACAGAGGATGCAGGTACAGCGTATTGATTTCACTTTTTGTGCTGTAACTTGCCTCTATGCGGCTTTATATGTATGTGTTTTTATAGTGAAATGTGATCAAGGTCTGTGTTTTGTAGTTCCAGATGCAGTGCCAGGTGATGTGGGTGGAGGTGGTGGAAGCAGATATGAACTGGTTATCACGTGGGAGGTAAATCATCAGTCTTATGCTCTAGTCTGTTATTCAAAGTGCCCAGAGTCAGTGTCGTTTTCATCTTGAACGAGGTTCTAAATATTTCTCGCTAAACCAAAGCACCTGCTCTGTTTTGCTTGTGGGTGTCATAAATTTGGGGTCAATGGGAGTCTATCGTTGCTGTAATTTCTCAAATTGCTTGCATGTAAGGCAGCGGCAGCGTATACAACAGAGAAGTAAATCTGACAGATATTCTCATTTGTGAGTCTCGGATCTGTGATGAATTACTGTTCAGACTAATCTACAATGCTCAAATATAGCAGTAAGGAGTCAAATAGATGAATAACAGTGCTGGCATTGTACAAGTCATTACTTTCTATGTTATCTCATCATTGGAGTTTTCCCATTTCATTATATACAAAATAACTTTTCATTTTAAAAGCTGCACGGATGCTCGGTAATGAGCGCAGGTTTTTAAAATGACATTTTTACTGCTCCTTTTATTTCATCAGGTGGGTCGCAAAAGCAATTTGTGGGTCATGCACTTTTTTTGACATTATGAGAGACGGTGTTGACTGTGTGAGCCCGGCGGTGGTGTGAACGTGAGTGGTTTGTATATGTTTTAATATCACTATAGTTTTGTGTTTCACTCTCAGCCTGTTCCCGAAGAACTACAGAATGGTGAGAGCTTTGGTTACATCATCGCTTTCCGCGCCTTCGGAGAAGCTAGCTGGACTCACGTGGCCACCTCCGCCCCTGGCGCGTCGCGCTACGTGTACCGCAACGACAGCATCGCCCCCTTTTCTCCGTTTCACGTTAAGGTTGGCACTTACAACAGCAAAGGACAGGGTCCCTTCAGCCCCGTGGTCACCATCTACTCTGCGGAGACAGGTAAAAGGGTGGATGTGAGTGGAATCTGAGCAAAGACCCAAAGTTGATTTTTTTGTTTTTTATTGGATTGGATTGGATTAAAAGTGCTCGGTAGATAAAAACACACACAGCAAAATAAATCTGCAGAAATATCTTTATATGAACGAGGTACAAAATCATGGGAACACATTTATGTACGAACCGGCAGATTGCCTCCAAATATCACCGCTATATTAAATTGCTGCGCCACAGTAAAAACTGGTTGGCATTTAGATCTGTGCTACCTCTCAGTATGCTGAAGGGTGTGGGGCGGAGGGGTGGGGGGGTGTCTCTGTGTGTAGTGTAGTGTTAGTCAATTTACCAGCAGCACCTGTGTGTGATGATTCATCTGAGTAGAGATCAAAAGAATGCGCACAGTTATAAATGTAAAAATTGAAGAGATTTGTTCTGCTCGTTTCTGTGCTTTTGGAAGACGGCGGCACAGCTCAGTCTCCTGTTGTCTGTTTTCAGAGCCAAGTGAGAAGCCAGCGGGAGTTAGGGCCAGAAGTGTCTCAGCCTCTGAGATTGAGGTGAATTGGCAGGCTCTCTCCTTCATCCCTGAAAGGGTTCTGGGCTATGAGGTACATTTTACTCTTTTAAATGGAAATAGAAATCACACACACATTCTCACAAGCAACACGATTCAAATGCTCACCATCAACCCCTGTTGTACCTCAAAACCATCACTTCCAAACTCTGCGTCGCCATGGAAATGGCTGTTTCACTTGGCCGACTGTTATTGCCAAAATTATACAGTTCTTTGTGGCAACGCGACAGGAAAACATGTCAGAGCGTTTTCAAGAGAACAAAAGAAAATTGCCTGGCCACATGCCTTTTCATGTTGCTGTCATTCATGGGATATCATGATAGCAATATCAGGTCTCGTGTCACGGCACTGGGAAATGCTACACTGGAAATGCATGGAGCACAGCACAGCAGCAACACGGGTCTAGATGTGGTGTGTTTTTACTTTCCTCTGAGTAAAACATAAAACTGTTACACTTCAAACCAGGAACTGCTGATTTCATCCTGTCTTACCTTTAAAAACTAGGACACCCTGATTGCCTCGTCCGCATGCCTCTGATGGAATAATCAGGATGATCAAAGGGCTTTAATGAAAGATGTTGTTATTCTTTTGCTCAATAAAGTCAAAGTTGTTTCCATATCTCCATCTGCAAAAGTAGATTTCTTTTTTTCTTCTTTTTTTTTTTTTTTTTTTTTTTTTTTTTTTTTTTTTTTTTTTTTTTTTTTTCATTTTGATGATTAACTTCTAGATGTACTCAAACTTTTTTTTTCCACCAACATTTGTTTTCCACTAAATACAGTTGTGGCCTAGAAGTTTGCACACACTCATCACTGGCATCAATGTCATGGTAATTAGGTGAATTCTTTGAACTTGTAAATATATCACAGTCAACTGTTAGCGGTATTATAACGACCCAGAAGCCATTGAGAATTACAGCAACTCAGCCGTGAGGGGTAGGCCACATAGAACCACAGAGCTGGTCAGTGCATGCAGAGACGCATGATGCACAGAGTCCATCGCTACAGACCTCCAAACTTCATGTGGTCCTCAGATTAGCTAGAGAGCGTGCATACAGAGCTTTACAGCCTAAGCATAATGCAAAGAACTGAATGCAGTGGTGTAAAGCATGAAGCCACTGGACTCTAGAGCAGTGGAAACATATATATATATATATATATATATATATATATATATATATATATATATATATATATATATATATATATATATAATATATTTTATTTCT
>VUQG01045401.1:24478-36216 GCA_015106755.1 Etia nguti | reverse complement strand
CAACGAGGAAAAAGTGAAGATATGATGTGGAGTGTATTTAAAAATTGGTTAATGGGCGGGCATGTGTGGACGCGCTGGTTTTAGTGCAAAGTTTCCTGATAGTCTGCAGCTCTCGTTATAACACTTGGAAACACATGAGAAGTGAGAGGTGGGAGTGTAAGAGGACAGAGAAGGACTTGAGAAAAAATGTTGATGGTTTTCTTTTTTATTATGAAAAGGTCATCTGGATATGAGCAACAATTAGCGCAGCTCAACTAATCATTTCCAGCAAATTATAATGGACAAAATGCAAATGCTGGAATTAAATAGAAACTACCTACCAATGTATGACTGATTAGACTTATTGCGGGTGCTCTATATGCATTCATTTGTGATAAATGTAAAAAAAAAAAAATGCTGTAAAAGTTTCTCTTTTATTTTGATGACCATCCATCACCTACTCAGAGCTAATTTTTCAATCCTTTTACCTGATGGCAGCAGAAGGAGCTTCCTGAAGGAAAAATTATAAAGAAAAATATGCTGTAGGTGCTACAAAGTTTTTCTGCTGTTTTGAATTTTATTTTGCATAACTTTTTGAGGTGCTTAAAGCACAGTGATGCACATAAATCATCATTAAATTCACTGACAGGTGTGCACAGAAATCCCCTCAGTCGCTTTGCTGTGGGTGGGTCTTGAAACCTTTTAAAACTGTCTAGACAGATTTTATTGACTGATTACATCCATTAGCAAGTGACTTTTAATTTTTTTTGATAGCCTGCTGTAAACCAGATTGTGACATTGTCTATCTTTCTGTCTTTGGGTGTCATTGAGATACACAAGTCACAAGTTGTTTTCTGGCTTTTCTATTTTTTTCTAAATGCTAATCGCTCAGCCTAAATCTAATTTCAGGGGCTTTTAGGTCACTCATCTGATAATTATGGAGTCAGTAATGTATTTTATTAATGTCAGTGGAATAATAAATTAGGAGGTCCATTAAAATTGCATCAAAGGTCAAATGGTTTCACCTCTTTGATTGATGTGGGGAAGAGAATTTGAGATTATTAGAGATGACATCCGTGGTTCCAATAGGTTTCATTTGCCAAAACATTTAGCAGCATTGAGCCTCACTTGGGAAACATGATTGATGAAAAAATGACTGCTCCAAAATGTGAAACAATGAAAATATGAAGCTACAAATCTAAAGAGAGGTGTTAAAAGTGGTGAAAAAAGGTACTAAACACTATCTACAGGAACCGAGAGGAAGAAAACATTTTGGGGAAAAAATGAAATGATTTGAAAATGATTTCAAACTTGTATTTAATTGTAACTTATACACACAAATGTTCAAAAAACGTTTAAACATTTTGACTAAGTTAATGACCGTGAAGTTTACTGGAGGCTACTGGTGCCATCTGGCCAGGAACAAGTGTGACTTCACTGCTTTGCCTGAACCGTGCTTCATTTGTGTAATGTAACAAAATGAAAAACATGTGTGTGATGTATGATTTTTCTGTTTTTTGCTGCTTCTGGTTTGTCTCTTATTAGGTAGAGCCATCAAACATGTGAAGGAGTCTATTTTCACCTCAGAGGCGGGAGCCAGAAGGGGTGTTCCCAAAGTCCTGGTCGTTCTGACCGATGGGCGTTCACAAGACGACGTCAACAAAGTGTCCAAGGAGATGCAGGTGGAGGGTGGGTATTTACGCCATTATTCCTGAAATGCAATGAACGATCGCTTACTCTGGCCCTAAAGTATGAGTCTGTGACAGTCGGTGAGATATGTAATGTTGTTATGATGAGTGTGTGTGGTTAGAGTCCAGGAAAGATCAGAGAAAATCCTCATTCGACCTCTCTGTTGAAGTTTAAGTCCTGTATCTCTCCCGCTACTGCTGCAAGAGAACTAACAGTGCGTTAGATTAAAGGACTTAATTAATTCCAGCTTGTAATGAGTCTTCTTATTTAATTTCATTCTCAGGCTACATCATCTTCGCAATTGGCTTTGCGGACGCAGACTATGGTGAGCTGGTGAATATCGCCAGCAAACCCAGTGACAGACATGTCTTTTTTGTGGACGATTTGGACGCTGTGAAGAAAATAGAAGAGCAGCTTATTACCTTTGTCTGTGAGGCTGCCACTGCCAGTGAGTAACACCACCTCATGTTTAAAAGAGAGAGAGAGAGAGAGGCCAGGAGGGAAATGAGTTCAAGTCAGATGGGGATACAGACAGACAGAAGGGAAGAGGGACAGAATAAAATTCAGTTGGGAGAAAAGGAGCTATGTATCTGGAGGAAAAAATGGAGGGGAATTTGTGCTAATGTTGTATGAACTAACAGACTCAATTTTTTTCTTTCAGCTTGTCCATCTGTTTTGATGAGCGGTAACACGTTGGCAGGTAAGAGGTTCAAATACCAATCACACCAGGCCATGCACTGTACTGAAACCCCTGGACAGGAAGTAAATAATAATGATAGCAATTACATCATGATGGCTCACATAGTGGTGCTGGTAATGATTATTGATTATTACACCAAAGTGTTAATGATGATGATTCTGCTGCAGGTTTCCGTATGATGGAGAAGTTTGGCCTGGTAGAGAAGGAGTATAGCACCATACCTGGAGTTTCTCTGGAGCCGGGTTCATTCAACAGCTTCCCTTGCTACAGGTTACACCGTGATGCCCTGGTGTCTCAGCCCACCAAGTGAGTAAATGCTGGGAACACTGATCCATCCGTTCACATCACAAGAATTGCTAGTCCTCCTTGAGTATTGGTCAGATTTTACTAAAACTTACACACAGTGATCACCTAATGGGCTTTCACTTAAATTGTGCTCAAGGTTAATGAGCTTTATAAACTCCGAACACAGCTCCAAACTCTTTAAGGTTGCATGTTGCTACATTTTGCAAGAATAAAATGATAACGACAGAAGTTCACTGAATACCATTTGATATGATAGCTTGAAACATCGCTTTGTATACCACTTGTATCCTGTTAGATGGGGATGATCGTGATCTTAATTGTCATGGTCAAGGATGGAGTGGTCCTATTGGCTGAATCCCACACAAGGAAGGTGTGGTTTGGGACTTTCTATCACCATTATGCTAACATTAGTATTATGGCCAAGTATAACATGCTGATGTGTTTACATATTTTTACATACTTTTTATGGTTATGCTTGTAATACTCCTGAACTCAAACACTGTCTTTTGTTGGTGAACTGAATAAATTTGTCCTGGGTATGACTGCTTGAGAGACTCTTCGACTTCTCATTTGATTTTAATTCTCATTAGTTTGTGCAATACAGCCAACCAATAACAAGATAACTTATCAGTTTCTACAAATTACACTTTACAAGAACCTGTGAACTGTGATGGATCACAAGACAGTTGAGTCTCTATGCCACTGAAGTTCTTTTCTAGAAATTGTATTTCAGTTGGCAGTCAATAAAGTTGTGCATCATTACATCATCTGGTAAGGAAGTGGATTTGCTCAGATTACTGTTCTCTTTATTTTCATTAATGATTTGCTCTGTTTTAGCTGAACACACAGTTTAGCTTTTCTAATTGATTCTCTTGTCAGAAAACTCTTAACTGGAGTCTGCGTCTAATATAACAGTAACTTTAAGCAGCCAAAAAACATCCATCCATTTTCTCAACCACTTATCCAACTTTAAAATGGTGTTGGAACCTATCCCAGCTGCCACATGGTGAAAAGCTGGGTACACCCTGGACAGGTGGCACTTTCTTTGCAGAGTTAACACATACAGACAGATAACCTCTCATCTAACATCTAACATGCATGACTTTGGACTGTGGGAGGAAGCCACACAGGCACAAGGAGAACACAAAAGCATGCAAACTCCACACAAACCAGTAACCTTCTTACTGAGGTTATTGTCCTAACCATTGCAGCACCGCGCTACCCAAGCCAACAAAACAACTGATCAGATTACTTCTTTAAGACTGCTAACTTGCCTGACAGCACAAATGCTTGATGAACAATTGGCACATCTGGAGTTGGCAGCTGGGCATAGCTTTATTCAAGTGTCATTAAGAATGAGATTAGATCTTAGAGCAAATAAGCAAAGATGATTTTGGCCATAAGAATGATCATGACACACGGACACGATGATAAATGAATAAGAAATATCTGTAATGCACTACTTTCTCCTTCCTAAGGCCTGGGTTCACACACTTCTGATAGCTGTGTGCCAAATCAGGAAGCTACATTTGTGTTTTTAATATGTTTGACTTTTTTTTTCTGATTTATGGTTAAAGTGAATGCCTCTGTATTTACATTCATAAAGGAGTCTTTTTAGTTCTTGACAATGATACACCTACTTCCTTGAGAGTGTTCTTGACTTAGATGTTGTGAAGATGTTTTTCTTATCCATGGAAATAATTCTGTCATCACACACTTTAGTTGTCTTCTGTGGTCTTTCTGGGCTTTCGATCTTGTTGGCCACTGTATTCTTTCTTTTTAAGAATGAACCAGATTGTTAATTTGGTCACTTCTAAAGTTTTTCTTTTCTCTCTGATAGATTTATTTTGTTTTTCTTGGTTAATGATCACCTTCTAAACTTTGTTCGACATCTCTTTTGACCTATTTTTGAGGGTTTCCATGAAAAGCTCCCAAATGCAAGTTAAACACTTTGAATCACCTCCAGGTTATTTATCTCCTATTTGTCATAGAATAATGAGAGAAACTGCTTCACCTGGCTATTAAACTGCCTGTCAGCCAGTTGTCTAATTATATTGGAACCTCTAGAAATCTGGACTGTTTATACAAATGGCTCTAATTCCTAAACAGTTAGTACAATACCTTTGTTGCTCTTGAATTAAAGCTGAAAGTTTGCACCACAATCACACATTGCTTGTTTTATTTAAAATCCACTGTGGTGGTGTACAGAACTGTATCACTGTCCATCGTACTTTAAACAAAATTAACAATTTTGTTTGGTCTATGTTTTTATATCTGTAGTTTTAAACATGTACAATGTTTTTAATAAACAAACAGACAATTAAATAAAAAGGGGAAATTTTTATTTTAATAAATAAATAACAATTAATCAGTGTTTTGATAATATTACATTATGCAAGATCCTGGAAAGGACTTGAAAGCATTCTTAGAGATTGTTCATATAGGTTAGAGGATTTGGCATGTATCTACAGTAGCGCTATACTGCAGGTACACGTTTAAATACAACATGCATGTTTTCTAAAACTCAATAGCACTCAGAGCATTCAGTGGCTCCAGTTTCGATCCCCAAGGTCTTTTCTGATGTTTTCGGAGCTTATTTCCACTTGATGCTGTCAACAAACTTCCATTTCAGCTTCCTGTTCTTTGATTGCTCATTTTGTGAAAAGTGACAACCACTCTGAAAAACTGAAGCTTAGGAGATTTAAGCCTGAAGTGCTTGGAGGCAGCTACCTATAAAAAGACTAGGCTCTTTGATTAAAAAGAGGCTGGTGCTCATAGTGAGTCTCAGGCAGCTGAAAACACTCTAAAAGCAATCACAACAGCTAAAAAGAGACAGCACACTTTTTAAAGACACCTAGTGCATGCAAGCCTTTAAAGCACAGCTAAGCTTGCTATGTGTGTGTTTGCCTGTCCTTTCATGTGTGTGCCAGGTATCTTCACCCTGAGGGTTTACCATCTGACTATACTATTTCTATGATGCTCCGCCTACTTCCCGAGACCCCACAGGAACCTTTTGCATTGTGGGAAATCCTCAACAAGGACAACGACCCGTTGGTTGGACTGATCCTTGACAGTGAGTTTGAATCACCTACTTTCTTTCTTCTTTACCTTTTTTGTCTCAGCTGCATCATCGCACATCACAGTTTGACAAGTATAGACTCAAATAGCAGATGTTTGCCACAGCTCTCCCAGCATCTCCAAGTAAACAGAGAAAGTGCATAATGAAGCCAAACTTAGAAGTCGGGCTGCAAAGATATTAATGATTCCAGCTGGGATGCTACATTAACTAAAGTTTTAATCCACTATGGTTTATGCAGCTTTAACAAGTTGGGACGCGTTGTGAGAAAAAAACAAGAAAAGGAAAAAAAGAGGCATGCAATGATCATTTAAACCCATGGGTAATTGTATGCATGCTATATGTGCTTATTTTCAATTGGATGCTATTAATGTGTTTCAAAATATTTGAGTCAGAGGCATCAAAAGACTGGAAAGGATGCGTACGCGGGAAAAAATAGTGCATTTCAGAAACCACTGACAGAAAAAGAAAGTGATTCTTTACAAGTGAAGATGGGGAGAGGTTCATTACTGTTTTGAATAGTGTGGCATATTACTTCACAAATTGAAGAATAATTCCTTGTAAAAGTAAACATTAGAATCCAGAGATTGGAGTATTATCTACTGCAGTAGTTATTACAATACATTAATACATCTGAAATCTGGAAACTGGAGAAAAATCTGTCATGTAAAGAAACAGTCATCTAAACAAGAAACACCACCTTCTCCTGATCCAAACTTATTAAAGACTTTTTAGAGATGGAAAGCTTTTCTGTGGTCTGACCAGTCCACATTTGATTTTAAATGAATCAAAGACTAGTGGTGCACCTCTGTCATGGTGCATTACTGCACATGGTAAGGTTAACTTTCACATCACCAATGATGTTGCACAGTGTATACAAGCCTATATATGCCCTGAAACATATATATCCATGTTTCCGGGAAGGTCTCAATTATTTCAGGAACAAAATACAGTTTTCCACTTTGAAAATGTCATATTTGTGTTTATCTGAGGTTGTAGTTATCTGATTTAAAGAGCTGGTGAGGTCTAGATTTGTCATTTTGTCCTGATACATGAAACATGACAGACTGTGTACTTTCTTTTAACAGTGACTGTAAATGATCCCTGTTATTTTGTTAAATGCCTGTATTATTTAACTCTTCCTGAATGGTACTGGTTATATGTATAAGAAAGGGCCATGGCCTTAAATTCACAGCCGTTGATCAGCCACAGCTTGAGTACGATATAAAGTCAGTTTTAGTTAAAACAGATGGGATGATGATGATAATTGTGGCTGAAGACTTACCATGGTGCAGTGGCTGTATAGTAAGTGTTTGTGTTAGACTGTGATAAGCCATATCACAGAAAACAGTGCACACTCGGTAAGCTCACCCCTGGGGTGAACTTTTAGAAGTGTTTTGGACATCACTGACTTGGAGAAGACTTGATCTGCTGCCATTTCCATATCAGTGTATCAGATCCCATGTGAGATCCCAGGAGTAGCTGGAGGATGTTAAAAAATCATTTAGTTTTCTCTGCTTTCCCAGTTGAGCGTGATACAGCAAGAAGGCAACAAAATTACATTTGAGTTTGGGCTTGAGTTACTTTTCAGTGAGTGACATGTATTCGCTTATATCTTGAGTCTTTAGTGTGAATACAACAGTATGTGTGTTATTTAAAAAGCTGCTTCTGTTAGTCCAGACACTTGAAATATGCAGTTTGATTTTGTTTGTTTCTGATTGAATTTGTTTTTTTAGGAAATGCATGTTTGTAATAGTTAGTAGTGTGCTCAATTCACATTTGCACTGAGTGGGAAAGTTATCTATCATCCCAACCTCACCACCACCGCTTTCCCCCCACAGACTCTGGAAAGACACTGACGTTCTTTAACCATGACTACAAAGGAGACTTCCAGACTGCTACCTTTGAAGAGGCAGCAATCAAAAATATTTTCCATGGCAGCTTCCACAAGGTTAGTGTTTTTTGCAACTCTACGCTGAAAATAACTTGACATAACTGGATTCAAGACATAGGCTTCACAACAGACAAAGAATTTTTGCATTGTGGCTAACATGCTGATGTCAAGCAGGTATGATGTTCACAAAAACTGTATATAAAAGATGGACATAACCTCCAGGGCTGAAATGTAAAGCCAACATAGGAGCGCTGGCTTAACCATGCTTTCTCTCTAACGGCCAGCAGGGGTGAGTTGTCTGGTTGTTAAAGCAGATGCAAGAAGTCACATCTTGTTATTATAAGACTTCAAGTTTCTGTCTGTCTGTCCACGGACGTCTCCCACATGATCAGGCATTCAGTAAACAAGATTGCCCACACAGGAACATGTTAGGGCCTTGAAGGTTCTAATCTAGATAACATATTATAGCCTAATGATGGGATATAATGACCAACACTTAGCATTGTATCATTCTAATTTCACCACAATAACATAACTAATTTATCACCACAAAACTTCAATATTATGATATGTGATTATAGCATGAGGATATTATGTTGCCTGATGACTACATTAAAAAAAAGACTAAAATGAAAATCATACAATAGAGCAGCTCGTGACCATTGAAGGTCATCTATAAAAATGTCCTAATTACTATACTTAATCACATTCTCTCAATGTAGGACTACTTCCTGCTTGATTTACGACCTCAGTAAACCATTTCCTGTTGAGTTTATTTTTCCAAATAAATGACTTTAGGTCTTATTTTAACAATACCCATTTTCTAAATTACGATCCTATTTATAATAAACTTAGCAGTAAGTGTCTGCTTCAGGGTGAACGTGGGTTTCAAAGTGGCGCTCACACGTATATCATCTGTGTGCATGCTAAAGCAGCTTTAAAAGATATATAATATATATAATAGAAAATTATCAGCTGAGGCATCACATGATGTGGTCGGACTCTGAGATTAACTGCTGGGATTGCAGCTGCTTATGCCAAGCTAACATAATATTTGGTTTAACATATTTGCTGTACCCATACAGTGATAAACTCTGTTCAGAACTTTTAGGTGGTAGTTTAAATGTTGAGGTTTGCTGCCTTGAAACTCTGGAGAGCAGATTGGGACAGAGAGAGAAGGAAATGTGGCGGTAAGCTGCCGAAGAGAGCCAAAAACATAAGAAAGCTGTATTGTATTTTTGGTGTTTTTGAAGCTGTGGCTCCTGTTGGGTGGTTTTCCAGAGGCTCCTGGGCTGAAATTTTTCTCTCAATCTGTCAGCACTGCTGTGGAGAGTGTTTAAAAATGTGATGATAGCCCCCTTTCCTATTCTCTATCTCCCTCCCACTCTCCACTGCTTTTCTTGCACCAATTGTATTTTTATTTTTTTTTAAACCAGTGGAGAGTGCAAAGTGGGAGTAAAACTGCAGAATTCAACAACCTTTAAGTAATTTCTGTGATAAGGTTATTTTGGACTTTGTCATTATTTTTGATGTGATTTTTTTTAAAAAGAAGAAGGATAATCTTATTTTAAACGGTCTCTTTCTTTAATCAGTGTAACACAAGTAACTTTTTTTAGAGTGTAATCCCTTTAAAAAAGTTGATTTTATGAGTACACCGTTAGAACAAGGTCTTTAGTAGTTTATGCAGTCATACCTATTCCCTGGAGAAACCATATTATTTATCCCCCCAAATGATTTTCTTCCAAAGACATTTCACATTTACCTCGATGACTGGGATTACGTCTGAGCATTTTTATGTAAATTATGTTGTATCTAATTACTCTGAGTGAAAATAGCAGATTCTGATGGCTTTCCTCCAACAGAAGACAATTTTGTGCTCACTTGAGAGGAAAGAGCATTTTGAGAAAAAAATAAACACAGAAATAAATACTGATGCAAATGCCCCCACTGAATAAATAATGACATTGATTTAGCCTCAGCAGGCCCAGGAAATGACTAATTCACATTGCAAAACATCATTAGCCAAGATAAAATAAGTAATGATAATCAGTCCTTTTGTCTTTATATGCACGTTCTTATTTGAGCTCCGATCATTTCAGGAGCACTTTTAATTCAACCAGTCGGATTGAGATTCTGCAATGTTTTGGGTTTTTTTTAAATTTTTTAAAAGACTGGTTGACATTTGTTTGACAAATGAATAGAACTCCAAGAAAAGTTTCTATACACATTATTTTTCTAGTTTCTTTGCTTGGAATTTCTGTGGATTTCTGCTGAAAACAAGCCAACAGCAGCCCACTAACTGTCTCTACCTCAGTTCTCAAAATGTCATGGAGTAGCTGTCCATCATTCTCTCTGCCTTTTGTCATCTCTGTTGTTTCTTACCTTTCTCCGGGAGAACATGACAATTTTCAGAGAGGAAACAGATGCAGAGGACTGCCTGACCAGAGGAAGTCTCCCTCTCCATTTAGACAGGATGACAAGTGAATAAGAGGAGTGTGTGTCTGTGTGTGCATGCTTGTGGGTCCTTTATAAAGGGATTACCATATGAAGACACCTCATGTGAAAGCAGGAATACTCAGCGGGATCTGGCACTGATGGAAGCACACACAAACGTACACTCAGTATGTTTGTGTCTGTGCTCTCTCTCTCTCGGAGTGAGTGTGTGTACACTCACTCTAAGAGAGAGAGAAAACAAAAACAGGTAAAGGAAGAGAAAGGAGAGCAGGGGAAGAAATGAATATGATGAGGAGTGTTAACACTTAGACACACAGAAAGAAGAGGTGAAAGTTATCTGCAATATACAACACATTTTGTTCCAAAACTGTGTGGACACTATTTCTGTGACCCAAATGATTGAATGCCCCGCATTAAAAAGTTACTAGCAGCACATAAAGCTGTCGTTGTGTGCGCAGTAAAAAACCGACACTAAGGAAATTTCCACCTGTACATTTGTTACTTTCTACAGCTATCCACCGTATTTCACTAAGTTTAGTTAAAGAAGCACTCTTAATTTGTTCATTGATTGTTATTATTATTTTAAATCCATATTCATGAATGTTGGTAGGTCCCCGCCTTTGACAAAATACATCAACTATTTGGTCTAGAAAGTAAAAAGAGTCCCTGTAGGAAGTAAGACGTATTTTATTGTCCAGTGTAAAAAGCAAAGGATTTTCACCTTGGAGAGCAGAGTTTGAATCCTAAGTGCATCACTGTTTTATGAACTGTTGTGTGGAGGGCACGTTTATGGACAGAAGTGTATGTTTCTTGAGACAGGAATAAACTTTAAACAAGCTTTAATGCTTCCGGTTCTAGAAAACCAAAAAGAAAGTCCAAAATCCGAATGGTGACAGGGTGCCATGCCAAAGACTACAAACATACTCAGAAAACTCAGGGAAAGCAGAGCAAGGAAACAAACAACAATGTAGAAAATAAAACACAGGAAAAGGGGAGGCTCATAAAATGGATACACAAGGTGGGGAACGCAGCTGAAACTAATCAAGGACGAAGGGACAAGGAGGACAAAATCAAATAAAACACCAGAAGCAAAAATACTATCAAAATAAAAGATGAAGAGGAAATTATCTGTGAAGCCCATATACACGCATGGACTCAACATATGGGTAATGACCAGAGATGGGCAATAACGGGTTACAACTAACGCGTTGCTGTAATCCAATTACTTTTTTTAAAAGTAACGAGTAATGTAAAGGATTACTATTGCAAAAAAGTAATTAGATTACTGTTACATTCCCGTAAGCATGCTGCATTACTGCATTACTAAACCGTCTTGATTTTGTTTGTGAGAGTGTCTCATGACAATGACGTAAACACGTTCGACGTGCGTGGCAGCAACAGACGTGTGTAGATCAACAATGGATAATACGGAGTGCGGGAGAGAGTACGACCGTGCAGCGTTTAAAGCGTGGACGTACTCACATTACTTTAAGTTTGATTCTGTGAGAAGTGACAAAAACATTAGCGTCCGCTGTACACTCTGCGTGGGAAGAAAACTTCTTTCTACAGCAAAAAATTTAACTTAAAATCTGAGCAAGCACCTAGCACGCTGAATGTGAAATTCACAGAGAAACCCGCGG
>VUQG01045401.1:4873-24458 GCA_015106755.1 Etia nguti | reverse complement strand
AACAGACGTGTGTAGATCAACAATGGATAATATGGAGTGCGGGAGAGAGTACGACCGTGCAGCGTTTAAAGCGTGGGCGTACTTACATTATAAGTTTTAGTTCATAAAAAGTGACAAAAACATTAGTGTCCGCTGTCAATACACTCTGCGTGGAAAGAAAACTTCTTTCTACAGTGAAAAATTAAACTTCAAATCTGAGCAAGCACCTAGCAAGCCGCAACGGGAATGTGAAATTCACAGAGAAACCCCCGGATCCCCCCACTGACATGACCGCTGCGGCACCGGGCAAACCTCCAACAGCTCCACTCCTGCTAAACAGGTGAAAATAGATTTAAGAGCAACAGGACTTAGTGCCGCTGAATGTTTGATTTTATTTATTTTTTGCTGTGTTTTACTTGCATCTATTCGAAAGAGTGAGTGTAAACACAAAAAATTATTTTATTTTATATCCTGGAATATGCAGAAAATAGGTTTAAATGTTAAAGAATTTCTTCAAGTCAAAGACAGTTTAATTTTAGCTTAATGCAATGTGCATAAAATAAAAAGATTAAAATTCATAAAACAATTTTTAAAAAGAGTCTTTTCATTTGATTCAATTTTATATGATGGATTATGCAGAAAAAATAGAATTGGGCTGAAAGGTCTGTTGTTTTATTACGTATTCAGGTTGTGTATCATGTTTTTACAAAGTAACTAAGTAACTAATTACTTTTTGAAAATAAGAAATCAGTAAAGTAACGGGATTACTTTTTTGGAGAAGTAATCAGTAATTAGTTACTAATTATTTTTTTCAAGTAACCTGACCAAAACTGGTAATGACACAACAGAATTAAATAGAGAACACTAAGGAAACTACATATAGAATCTCAAACCAAAGATAACTGAATTTAGAAAATAAATAAGGAACCATAATTCAAACATAAACCATTAAAAGGAATCACAGAAGAAAAACTCAAACATAAAACATTCTCAAAATCAAAACAAAACATAAACTCAAAAAAGAAATGAGCGTCCAAGATCCAGGGACCATTCTTGTCTTGTGGGAGAGGTTTAAGGAGCAGTTTTGTTTGTTTAGATTTATTTTGTTTCTGCTTTCCTAGATCTTTCTATATTTGTCTGACAGATAAACCCAGTCCAATGCTAATGATGTTAGTCTTGCATGGAAAATACACAAGGTTCATAATGTACATCCATGGTTTCACTTCCTGCTGGTAAATCTTTTGATGCATGTCATACTCTTTTGTCTCTTACATTTCCTGTTGCTCTGTGCAGTGACTATTCAAATAAAGGCATTATTTTAAATTTGTTTAAAAAAAAAAAACATATTATTTTACCAGAGCTACAGTAAAAATGCTCCAATCTGCTCTAACTTCTCATTATGTGCACTATTCTTTACCAGTAAGACAGGAATGATAAGACTTGTTTTTTTGTTTTTCAGCAACTCTAAATGCCAAACCAGACCCTGTTACAGGCCAAATAATGGTTTACATCGACAAAACAAGTTGAGCATTTAATACTGTACTATAGGATTGAGATTCTAGTCAATTCTAGTTATGTCTAGCTTGATATTCAGTGTATGGTCAGCTTACAACATACAATATAAGCTAGAAAACTTTTTTTCTCTTGCAACTACATAAAAAACACATGCAAGAGCAACAGTTTCTTGATGTGTAATCAGCAATCCTCCCCTCCCCCTTCTTCAAAAATAAATCTGCTCCTAGGGTGTGGGGATCTCTGTATTAAAACCACAAAACCAGATACATATTGAATCCAACTTTATTCATGTTACAGTGATAATTCAAATTCAAATTTAATAAACAAAACACTTTATTTATCCCCAAGAAGGCACAGAGAACAGACATAGACAGCCTACTATGGCCACAAGTTTTTATCATGGTGCTGATCCAGAATCCTTCCCTTATTATTTATTCCTAGTGCTTTAATAATAAAGTAATGAGAATAAAGAAATAAGGTAATAAGTATAAAATAATGTATTTATGATGATTCAGTTTGTTTGACTATCCACTCTGTGCACGCAGAAAGCTTATTAAATGTTTAAACTGTAGAGATAAAATAATTTTGCTGCTGTAAAATCAGCATTTTGTCATATTTGAAATATTAATCTAATATAATCTGTTTCTTAATACAATTTCTTTAAAACAGTGGGTTTTTTAAATATCATAATTATAATAATCCATAATTATGTGGATATACATATTATATTTTTAAATGAAATATAAGCCCTCCAGAAAGGCAGAGAAAAAGCCCTGTAACTTACTTTAAAACTAAATATTTTCCCGTAAACGGTAGACAGACTAAGACCCAAGACACACTTACCCGGTTAGCTAGCGGCTAATGACACCACTACTTGTGCAGTTAATAAAAGGACAGGTAATGTTTTGTCGCGCTGTTGCACACACAGCATGCTCATTTCTACATATTTTACTTTATTTTGACATTCGTATACAGCCATGATAATAGTGATAGCTGGGTGTTTTTCTTTTTTTGTTTTTTGTTTTTCTGATATCAAAGTACTTTTGAGTTCAATTTGTGAGACTCCTTATCACCCAAGTCATATCTGCAACATGACAAACATAACGTAGCGCTGTCAGTCACACAGTCACAAATTTATTTATTTATTTATCCTGAAAAATGAGGCAAAACTAGTTGTGTTAAAGTGAAATAAACTATCTGTTGACAGGAAATACAAACAAATGAGGTACTTTATATTACAGACGCAGCTGATGTTTAAGACAGCAGAAAATAGCAGACTGTGTGTGTGTGTGTGTGTGTGTGTGTGAAGGAGAAGACAGACAGCAACAGAGTAATTTATCTTGTTATGGCAGCAGTATTGGCTGTGAACGGCTCCAGCCAGCCATCTGACCTGCAAGGTACAGCTCAATGCAAAAAGCATTATACTAGTTATATTTCTTAAATTCCATACTCAATTATTGTTGTCATGGCTTTTGTTTTAGTTTATTTTCTTATGTCGGGCTGATAAGTTATATTTCCAAGTCTCAGTTTTGAGAATTTATGTCTTGTTAGGTGTGTGCGTGTGTCTCGAATGGACAAATACAAGCACAAAACACTCTCATAATGTTGAAGGTAGTTTTTAAGTCACTAATTTGTTACAGTGTAAATAAAAGCAGCCTGTTTAAAACTGTCATCTTTTTAATTCTGTGTGTAGTCTGTACTGGGTCTTGCTCTAAGAGATGCCACAAGGCCAGTGACAGTGGGAGGTCTGTGGTGGTATACTAGAGGATGTAGTTGATTTTACCTAACTATGATGTGAGATCAAGTGTAGCCCTTTGAGATGAATCTCTATGGAAAATCATCACATAATCAACAGGTTGAGAACAAAACTATTAAAACAACTGGTGAGCTTCAGTGTAAAATTAAGATATAAGCTATAAGAATATAAGCTACGTATGAAAATAAAAATGAGGTATCAAAGTATACATATAAATTAAAGCCTATATGCAGTTAGTCTTGTTTATGTATAAGAGTATGAGGGGTACGATGATTCTTAAAGCTATATACATTATTGAAGGTCTTTTTAAAAAGATATAATGAATTATTAATAAGCCTATATGCGTTATTAAAATTCTGTGTACGTTCTAGTGCAAGTGAGGAAACAATATAAGCAAGGCAACGCTCTACGCTGTGCATTCTGGTTGTTCACAAATAAATGTGCATGTTTAACTTCTAGCCAGTCACGATACTTTCATATGCACATCGTAGGACAAGGGTGTCAAACATAAGGTTTAGGGTCCCGAATCGGCCTTGCAAATTCACCAATCGGGCCCACAGGATGACTTTGGAATATATTAACCATATTTTCACATTTTATAGCAATATAAAACATATTACAAAGCATTATAAAGATTTAGTTTTATAGCTTTAAAATAAATAAAGACCTCCAGCATTGGGCCTACTTTCTGTAATTTTACAGATTTATTTAAACTGCAGTTCTTTTTCTTACATTAAGATATGTCAGGGATTAAATGTGCAGTTAAACATCTTTACACTGACAGAAAATAGAGTTTCACTAGTCCGGTCCATGTCTTTGGGTATAGATACTGGAAGAGGCTGGCAGCAATTTGGCGACCTGGGACTATGAAATGTTAGTGAATTCAGTGGCTTTAGACACTGATTCATCCATTTACTTAATTGCTTATCCATTTCAGGGTTGTGGGGGCTGGAGCCTATCCCAGCTGTCATAGGACAAGAGCAGCTAAGTAATTGGTGATAAGTGCATTATACATGGAGAGGGGCTTTATTGTAGTTCAGAGATTGTTTTTTAATGATTCATCAAACAATGAGGAAAGCAATAAAAGAAATATAATATCAATCTGTCAGCTAGTCTGCTGATTTAAGCCTCTGGGGATGCTGGTCAAATTGTGGACAGCCAGAGGATAGCAGGGAAAAAACTTTTTGTTGTATCCACCATTCATAGGTACAAAAATATGTAAAATAAAAATAAAAAATATTAAAAAGCTAAATCAGTACTACAGGATAGCTGATTGTTTTAAGATTGTTATTCCTCAAATGTGCTCCCTAACCAAATCCTTTTTAAATGTGCTTGGTCAAAAGTGCTCAGGCTTCAAGCAAATTATAAAAAACAGAAACTCTTTAGTAGTTAAAAACTCATTTGTCTGTTTATCATAAGTGCAAAATACAGTGAATGACAAGTAAACAGCATATATCTGCTTCCTGCAACTTTCAACCCGATTATTTCGATTTCATACAATCCACTGTTAAGAAGGGAAGAGTGTATCAACCTTTAGTTTTCAAGACATCCACAAGCTTGAAAATCAGTCATTGCTTTAGGAAGTCCAGCTAGCCTGAAGGTGAGTGACTGACACACACAAATACACACTGGCCTGCATTCAATCCCTAAACACCAATGTTAACCTGAACTGAAACCACTAAATGCCACAGAATGTCGGCAAAATGTCTGCACCTTAGAGGATTTCATCGTCTCTTATATCATAAAAGTGTAGCACTCACACACTCACACACCCTTCATGCTCAGTGAAGTGTGCAGAACAAAGGATGAGAACAGAAAGTCGTTCTACAGTAAAGCAGGCGTGTACACGTCAGCTGATGAATGGTCTCTGACACTTGAATATGAACTTTGTCAAACGCCACATTAGCAGTAGCTTGTTTGTGTGGCTTTGTGCATGCATTTAGAAGTGGACACATGCATTTGTAGTCCTGTGGCTTAAAACTGGCTTAAGTAATGTGAAAGAGCAAAGTAGTTCACGTAATTGTGAATAATGTGGACACTAATAGTCTAGTTTATTCCTGTCCTTCAGCATGATGCTGCCCTCTTTGCTCATTAACTGTGTGACCAGTTGAATTTCACGGTTCATGGCTCTGGCATTGGTTTCCTCTAAGGAGGCAGTTTTAGCTCACAGGCATCCAGCACTCAGTTCAGACAGGGTAATTTAAGTGTGTGGGTGCTTTTAGACTGGTTTTATTAAAAAATACATACACAAAAGAACTCATTGTGACTAATTAGTAAGTAAAAAGGTTGCAAATTGTTGATGCGCTTTCTGGAACATTCACACTCTATTCACACTATACTCTGGCTGATCATTACTTGTGACAGTGCTGCACTTAAAATCAGCAGCTCCATTTGACGTCTTTGTAGCTGTTTGTGTGTTTGGGCAGCCCTGCAAAACGGTAAACTCTATGTAGTGCTCCATATAGTGTGGAGTGAGTGATTTCAAACACCCTGCCAAAGCATTTCTAATGCACCCTATTATCTTTTTGCCCATTCAGCTCCATGTAACCATCAGCAAGACATCTGTGAAGGTGGTACTGGATTGCTCAGTGGTTGGGGAGAAATACATTTATGCAGCTGGTAACATCACCACCGATGGAATGGAGGTCCTCGGAAGGATGGTTCGATCCAGAGGTAGACAAGACAGCTCTGCTCCGGTTAGTATGAATACTTGTTTGGATCAATGTAAAAAGGACTACAAAATGTATTAACGAATGCAGATGTAGGTTTGCTGTCATAGTAACTTATGGGAAGGTTCTCAAGACAGCGGCCGATATGACGACTTGATAAATGAACAGGCAAAGGTGAAGTTCCTGCTTGCCAGAGTTATTTTACAATCTGTTTCAAATTACCAGAAATGACCAAGGCACATGAGTGAGTGTGTGTGTGCGTGTGCATGTGTGTGTGCATAATTATGGCCTGTTAAGTGGCAGCCATAAATATTCACAACCATTTCATTAAGTCACTCAGTAGGAGTTCATTTTATTTATTGCAAGTGGAAATGCACAAAGTGCTTTATATATTCTGTGTTAGCTGTTCTCTACCCATTAAATAGCACAGGCACTCAAAAAAAAGAGCTTTTGGCAGACACAGTGAGGGATGAAGGTAAGATAGCCTGGGCTTTTGGAAATACTAAGTATTTCCAAAAGCCCAGTAGTAAATGTATACTACTGAGCTTTTCCAAAGAAAAATATCAGCTGATAAATGCTCTTTAATTATATTTTCTCTACCTGCCAGTGAAGAAAAAAGGCTATTTATTTTTTTTAAAAATGTGTGTCTACTGAGTTGCCAGCAGTATTTGCAAAAAACACTTGAAAATGGAACTTGAATCTCACGTCAATACAGAAGAATCATTTCAGTCCAACAATTCTACATTTTACAAGTGGAAACAAATTGAACTGGAAGCAATCGTAAACATGTTCGTGTTCATAATTACCTTTGTGTTTAGTTGATTTAATGGAGTACAAGTGTGACAGTACATCAGGGTGGATGAATAAAATCATACACTCACTGGGTGCTTCATTAGTTACACCTTGTTAGCTACCGTTTTAACCCCGATTTGTCCTCAGAGTTGCCTTAATTCTTTGTGGTACAGATTCAACAAGGCGCTGGAAATATTCCTCACAGATACTGATCCATGTTGACTTGACAGCTTCACACAATGATTTCAGATTTGTCAGCTGCACATCCGTGATGTGAATGATGTGGTGACTGTGGAGGCCATCCGAGTATTGTGAACTCATGTTTAAGAAACCGGTTTGAGAGTATTTGAGCTTTGTGACACGTTATCCTTCTGGAATACAGAATGGTCATAAAGGGATGGACATGTTTAGCGAAATACTAGGTAGGCTGTGATCATGTAAATGATGCCCTGTTTGTACTAATAGACCCAAAGTGTATCAAAAAAAAACCCCTAGAAATTGAGACTCATCTGACCAACTAATGTTTTTCCAATATTCCCATTTTTGGGGAACTAGTGGGAACTCAGTTTCCTGTGTGAGTGACATGTGGTGTGGTGTTCTGCTGCTGTCCCCCATCTGCTTCAAGGTTTGACATGCTTTACCTTCAGAGGTGCTCTTCTGCTTACATTGGTTGTAACGAGTGATTATTCGAGTGACTGTTGCCTTCCTATCAGCTTAAAGCTTAAAGCAGTCTAGCTGTTCTCCTCTAACTCACTCTGGCATAAACAAGGCATTTTTACTCAGAAAGACACTCACTGGATGTTTTTTCTATATTGGACCATTCTGTGTAAACCTTAGGGATGGTTATGCTGGAACATACTAAATCAGCAGCTTGCAAAATACTCAGACCAGCCTGTCTGGCACCAACAACCATGCCACATTCAAAGTCACTTAAATCACCCCTTTTTTCCAATTCAAATGCACCACTTGAACTTCAGCAGGTCATCTTAACCATATCTACATCCCTAAATGCATGGAGTTACCGCCATGCATTTCATTAGATATTTGCTTTAACGAGCACTTGAACAGGTGTACCTAATAAAGGCTCTGGTGAGGGTATAATGAGACACATAGCATTTGTCAGTGAGCTCAAATTATGAAATGAAAATGGCTCAAACCCCCAAACTATTCACAGCAAGTCCATATCTTTTGGTGTTAACATTAGCTCCAGCGTTACTGTACTAACACAGGCTCTTAAATTCCAAGACCCCCTGCGGTGCTGCAATAGAAGCACTACATATATAATTATAAGCAGTTCCACATCGGCAGCAGGGGAGCACACCAGTCTTTAGGAATTAAAAACATCTGAGCCAAATTTTTATTTACTGTCATACATTTTCCCAATAAATTGAGCTGCATATGGTATTATTTATCATCTGAATATATTATTTAAATAAGGGTGTTGGGTATCTTTTAAATTAAATGTAATTTAGCTGATTTGTGTTTGTTTTTTTTAACGACCTTAAGACTTTTATCAGCAGATCTGAAAACAAATGTGCAGCAAATCCCATCATTATAAATGACACAGTAAATCTGATTATTATAGGAATAATATAACAGTGTAAAGAAATACAGTTTTCTACTATATTCAGCATGAACTCAGTTTCCTAGATGAAACTGCTTTATTTTAATTTTTTTAAGTTTAAGAGGGGGTTTCCGAAAATATAGGTTGTCTCTGATTGTGTATGCATTACACTGGAAACAATGTTGATGAAGTTTGAGGTATTGGGAATGTCAGCACTGCTCTTCTAATAAAATAAACAGTGTACAGAGCCTCTCTTAAGTTTTTATGCTAAAATTTAGAAATGAATCAGACATAAGCCAATGACATAATTTATAGCCAGGCCAAGACTAGCGGAGCATTGAGAACATCCAGTTTGTTTATTAAAGCAATCAGCTAGACTTCATATATCTGTTTTCCAGCACATTTCAGCTTGTTATTAAAGCTCCTAAGCAGCCAAGCTGTCCGTCTTCTTGCTTCTTATCAACAAAGAAACACAGCATTACAAAATATCCTGGTTAATATTCCATTTCTAATGCAACTTTTCGTTTCATTCAGCATTTTATTTACCTAATGTACATCACAACTGCTGTATTAATGAAATGGGTTATGTGTATATCCATATGTACTCTTACATGCACATGTGTTTACAGTTCCAGCTCCAGATGTTTGACATTATCTGCAGTACTTCCTGGGCCAGCAGAGATAAGTGCTGTGAGCTGCCGGCATTGGTAAGTAACATTTCTCCCTCCATGAGATATTTTTATACGTATGTGACCTCTCTTCTTCTTCTGTGCATTATTCGCAGAATATTAAAACGCCATATAATTAAAGTGATAAGTATGGTTCCAATCAAAGCCAAAATGCTCATTCAATTAATTTTGTTTAATGTGAAAGAAATCCTCTTAATGAGACCAGTTGTGTATTATGCATATACAAAAAGTCACAAAAAGTGTGTGTCTGCCTTTATGGTAGCACCAATCACTTAACGCCCCAGGCATTAACGTAATCCACTGAGCAAACACTAAGATACTTATTAATTGCACACCTGTACAATAGGATTCAAAATGCAATAACTCAACGCACTAACCTATTTCGCTGAGGCCTGAGTGTTATCAACGCATCACTGGGTAATAAATGCATGGCACTTCTCGTCATGAGTGCGGAAACTTGCGGCGTCTGAAAAATTAAATAAATTCAAAGGGATGAGCCGCATTGACTTGTTTATTTTCAGTGTGTTATTTTTGAGCTAAGTTGCACAGCTAACACAAAAAAGGTCAAATCTTATTGTAATGCACAAAATGTGTGTTTCTTTGGCTGCCAACTCCTCCTACATGATCAGGAGTTGAGCAGCCAAACTTGGCATGCAGGTAAGTAGATATTATGATATCACCGTGTTGCCTAGTAACTACCTAGCAACAATGGCCTGTTTTTAGCAGAGCCCTTGAGTAAGTCGGAGTCCTGTCAGCAGGGGCTCAGAATTCGGGTCATCACATGGGTCATGTAGCCTTCAGTGCTAGTGGTTAGCTGGCAGTTGGAATGTGCGCTGACTTCTTTTTTAATTTCTTACCTTTTAAAAGTGCAGGGGCTGGGTCTGGGACCCAGCGTTTTAAGTTTATTTTGTATTTTTGATGATTTCAATATAAAGTCCTTGTGTTATTATTTTAGTTAGGGAGTAGTTGAGTTTATTCTAGTTTTTGTTTCGTCTATGTCTCCTGATTTATGAGTCTTTTCCTGTCCTCAGTGTTTTTACTTTCACTTAGGCCAGTGCGTTAGGCTCTCCCCGTGTTCCATGTTCTAATTGTCAAGTTTGTGATGTCATGTCTACGTATCTCCATGTTTCCTGTTTTATTTTGAAGAGTCCAGTGTTTCCATGTCCAATGTGTTTTGCTTTAGTTTAATCTGGCATCATGTTCATTTGTGTCAGCTGTGTTTCCCCAGGTGTTTTCACTCCTCTCATTATCCTTCTGTGTATTTAAGTCCTCTGTCTCTTTCTGTTCAGTGTCAGGTTGTCTGTTGTCTTCATGTCAAAGTCATGTTAGGTTACAGAGTTTCTGCTTCCTACTGTTTGGGTTCATGCTCATGTTTGGATTATTTCACAGTTACGTTTTCACATGTTCCCGTTTCATGTTCTTGTCTTTTGTCATCGTTTTCATAGTTGGCATTAGTTTTCTCAGTTTAGGTTTTAGTTTGTTTTCACTTTGCCTGGTTTTTCTGTTTTTGTATCAGCCGTAATAAAGGCTCGCTTTTTGTTTAAACATCAGTTCATTTCTTCCACGTCTGCTTTTGGGTTCGCTTTATAAACACACTGGCGATTCCCACCGTGAAAGCATCTCAAACGTCTGTGCTGCTATATCTCTATGCCGTGGCTAGTGCATGTTGCTAATCTTTTGAACTATTGCAGGCTTCATGATCCATCATTGCTAAAAACAAAACAAAAAGGTCCATTGAAGTAAACGTGATTCTTCCATTCAACGGCTCTTTTTTTTTTCAGTTTGAATTTGACAAAACTAAAATTTAATTTATGTCTACATTAGTTACCGAGTTAGAATGTTGCCTAGCAATTACCTAGCAACATTCTAAGATGACCCATTTTTAGCATGTGAACATGATCTACCACTTTTTTATATACTACTATTTTTTTTAAATACTACTGGACAGGCATAGGTATGGTTTAGTGAACTTAATGTCCTTATGTAAGCGGGCTTCTCTAAACACAAGAAAAATGAAATGGAAATCCCAAGACTATTAAACTCATGACTTTTTTACTGATTTTTTTGAGTGTTTGCATTTTTAAAATATGTTTGTAAATAATTATGCAGTTGTGTAGTAATGATCAAAAAAACAGTTTATGCTGCATTTAAACTGAAAATTCATTGTTTATGTAATCGCAAATTAACTTTCTTAAGAGGAAAGATATGCTTTTCTGTAGCTGGTTTGTTCTCCATTGACCAAAGAACTCCACAATATGAGTTATTAAATTATTTGTAGTAGTCAAGGTGACCAGGCAAAAATATTAGTTTTACTGGGCTATAAATTTAACACAGATCCAAACACCTAAGACAAACTGGCCAATGAAAGCATGTTTTACAAGTGTTATCTTTTTTTCCCGGCAAAGTCAAAGCCTGTTTATGTGTGTTTCTAGTGCAGCTAAAGTCTGACCTGAATATTGACCAAAGAGATTGCACACACATTCTGTGAACTGTCTATTTTCAGAGAGTTGAAGAGCATTGCCCTCCCATGCCTCATGCCTGTACCTGCTCTCAGGACAGTAAAGGACCTCCAGGACCATCTGGACCACCTGTAAGAAGATATTTATACACA
Organism: Etia nguti; assembly: GCA_015106755.1. Lineage (NCBI taxonomy): Eukaryota > Metazoa > Chordata > Actinopteri > Cichliformes > Cichlidae > Etia > Etia nguti. The sequence continues at coordinate 12,883 of VUQG01045401.1, read as the reverse complement.
TTTATTCTTTAATGTAGTTACTTAAAAGCCATACTCTGCCTTTTATGAACAAATCTCTCTGATGTTGAAATCCTTTAAATGTTTCCTCTGCTCTCCTTGGTTTTTATCCTTCTTTGTGTCGTTAGAAACTCAATTGAACTCTTCCTTTAGATCAGTTACTCATTTGCTTCATCTAGTCTCTCAAGACTCTCATCAACTAGAAAATTCTACAGAAGTAAAGAAAAAGTGTTTGGATAGTCATTAGTGGACACTGCTTGTAATGTCAAAGTCAATCCAACATTTTCAAAGTTAAATGTGGACTGAATTAATTTTAGTTCAGGTCAGTGCTTTTCTCAAGACCAGTCTTAAAGCATTCCAAATGATATTGTCAATTTTACTCCACATAGGACTTCTATTCAGTAAGATGTTAAATTAGGCACTGAGACCTTAAATTTACCAGGAAAATGTTTATTGGGTTCAGAGATTGAGTGTATAGTAGGTCTCATAGATTTCTGTATAATCATACTTCTTTTGCAATCAAAGGTGTTACCTCCTGCTGGCCGTTAGAAGGTATGACCACTTAAGACACTAATGCATTGGCTTCACAGTTCAGATACAGAAGCTTAGTCTATCTGTATATCTATTGTCTATAACAAAATCACAAAGACCAGAGCAAAAGACATCTAAATAAGTAATATATCACAGTGTGAAAACCTCTAGATGGAAACCAGGGTGAATATATCCAGCAACACAAAAGGACATGATATCAAAGGGTAGATAAAAGTGCTTTTAGAGTCTACCCTGTGTTTTGTGACATATACACAGTAACGAGTCTTTTTTTCTTTTCATCAGTTAATGCCTGAAGACACTTTTCCATTTCTTAGAGGCATTTTCACTGGGGTGGCTGTTAGAATGTTAGAAAATGTTGGGGTGTACACGCTGAACAGTTGTATTCCTCTCACGCAATCGCAGATTGTACCAGAAAGAGGTCGGGAGATGAGAGCAACTAAATGAGCTCATTTGCAGTCTGAGACTTTTTGTCTAAATTCTTCCTTTTCTCTCCTCCCCACTTTCATTTGCACGATCGCTTCTTAAGTTCTCTCTCTTTGTCTTTGTCGGCACCTTTGGGTACCAGGGGGGGAGGAGAGGGGTGTAGCTCCACAGTGGTATAGTTTGAGAAAGTAATTATTGGGTGACTCCATTTATCACAGCCAAGTAAAATTCCCCCTATTTTTTTTCCTTGTCGACGAGCCAGATCTGCTTTCTCATTGGTAGGGTTATATCCACAGGTCACAGCCCTCTCCCTCTGGATTTGTTAAACCTCCAGTTCTATAACAGAGGCAAGCTCTGTGTTGTATAAAATATTCACATTTTATGGGGAAACTACCAAAGAATTGAAATTTCTCATGTAATATTTAGAATTACATATTGTTCTCTGTGTTTCTTTCATGTTTTCTATATAAAGTCTCTGTTGCTTCTTCTGTTTTTCAGAGATCAATATAGCATAGAAAATATCTTAGCTTCTCGCTTTTCATTGTTTTTCTCTGTCCTTTTCTCTGTTTTATTTATTTTACCTCCTCCTCCTGCTTGGGGCTCTTTCTCTCGTTTTATTGTCGGTTTATGCCTCTCTGTAACTGTTTCTGTCGCTCTGTCTGTGTCTGTTACTCTCGCCCACATTGAATGGGCTTCTTAAATAACATTTTAACTGCAGGATGTGGGTATAGATGAATGATGTGATGGCAAAATCATAGCTGCTTTTGTGCTAAAACTGCACACTGTAGTCTTTGGGATTTAGAGAAAGGATGAAAAATTATTACAACTCCCCATGTTAAAAACAAGATAACGGTTGGTTCACGTGTACTGTGGAAGCAGAGATTTACTCTTCTGTTGTTGTGCTGCCGACACTTTGTTCTCTCAAAAAAAAAAGGGGGGGAGGATAAAGCTCAATCAGATAAAGCTGTAAAATAAACGTGTATCAAGTAGATGGATACCTGATACAGTGTCTAATATTACAGCCACATTGGGGGAAACAGTAGTTGAAGACTGCGGTTCAATCAAAACTAATGCAACTGTGTGAAATGAACTTGCAATTTAGTTGCATTTGAAATGGTTGCTTCAAAGATGGGGGACGGGTCTGCAATCACTCGCAATCGGTTGCTTTGTACTAAAGCAAGCGAGTACCAAAGCAACTTTGGTACAAAGATGGCGATAAAATGGTATTAAGATGGCGTTAGTCAGCTATCAGTTTGTGATTAAATGGGATCAAGTTGGCAGTTACATTTAGTCTGTTAGTGATAAATTGGGGAACATCGTAAATCTTTTGCCATCTACATACATATACATTTACATTAAACAGAAATTATTAACACAGTAACTACTTACATTCAGAGTCCAGCCACAACCTCATAGACTTGAAACAGAAATTGCAAAATTCCTCCACAATTAGTGACGTAGTTGCCGCAGGATGGTAATTTTATTGCATTTCATTAAAGATGTATGCTTGCAATCATTCTAACCTGTAAAAAGAGCATTAAAAACCTCAAATTAACGTGACATTCATCATCAATGATGAGTGGATGTAAACTTCTGGCTGGGGCTATAACCAGAATACAGGCAGTGGGTAACCAGCCCAGTCGAGTCTTTCTTGCAAGGAGACATGTTGCAGAGATGTTGCATATCCTTGCAGACTCACTTAGATTGATTCTAAGTGAGTCTGTAGATTGTATCAGTCTGTGTTTAGAAATTAGATGCTAATTATTTGCAAGACTTTGCTAATCTGTCTGAGAGTGACTGTAATCAGTCTGAGTTGGACCACAGTTGTTTAGAAACAGGTTGCCTCCCATCAAGTAACCATTGCAATTAGCTAGTGATTAAAAGTGGTCACCTAGAAGTTGAAGGTTTTGCACACTGGCATAAATGTAGAAAAATATTGAATGGGGAATTTCAGTAATGTCATGAAAAAAACAAGGAGCCAAATGAGAAACTGTAAAAGTAGAAAGAAAGTTTTTGTAATAAACAGAACACATGCTTTTGTCTGCTTTATTTTTCCAGTGTGCAGACTATGGAGGTAATCATTCACAACAATGCTGAGCCTTTCTTCCTCAGAGTAATTTTATGTTTGCATTCACTGCCAGATGTATGTCTTTTCCTACCTCACACAGCAGCAGACCTCTTCGCATTTCAGCATTTCAAATGCTATTGATTGGCTGAGCTGAACTGCAATCTGTGCTGTCTGATTTGGCACAGACTCAACTCAACGCTGAACATCAGTCAACAATCAATCTAAAACTAAGGAAAGCAAGACATGCTCAACCTGCCATGTCTGTTTGTTCAAAATGAGTAGTGCCCATGCTGTTTGAGATCCAAGCATTATTTAAAAAATGTAAATATCCCTTCGGCATAAAATTGCTAAGTTGAACAATAATTGCTCCATTTTTTCCACATTCATTAAAGTCTCGTGGAAAAATCCAAATATAATTACATGTACTGTTGCTGTTGGAAGCTCATTTCAGTTTCTCTGCAGGTTTTTCCGTGCCTCCATCAAGTGGTCTGATTGTTTAGAAGAATCCATTAAAACAACCAGATACATTTTTGAACCGATGAACAGGCCCAGTCATTTTAAATACTACTTTTCCCCTGATGTGATTTTACAAAGAGACAGTCGTCATAGGCACATTTCACCATCTATTCAAAGTATTTCAAAATATTTCTAGGGGTCATTGGTCACTGTAATCATTCCTGTCCTACATGACAAAATGAATATGCCAATTCAAAGCTTCATGTTGGGATATTGGCTGTCATCTGTAGGTTTTTTTGTTAATGGAGTTGTAGCACAGCAACAAACCTTTGGCTCTCTAACAATGAGTATTCCTCCACATCAAAAACTAAAAACACACTGGAAGAGACCCTTTTGATTTGGCTAACTTGGTCTGCTGTTACATTCACCTTCATTAAACTTTGATTTTGGTTTTGTTAACTAATTGAGGCCTGTAAATTTTGTCCAGCACAGACATAAGGAATCACTGCAGAGAGCACTGACTACATCTAAAAGAGACAATATATCCTACATCTACCAAGGGGTCATTAAAGCAAACTGATGAACTTATTGGTGTTGACTTTCTATTGATAGAAATTATAGAAAAGAAAAATGATACCAGTGTTATCTGCTAAGAAAAAAGTTAGTAAAACATGGCTCACCTCTTGCTTTTACCACATCTGCATGTCTCTTCTCATATTCCTCCCTCCTTTGTCCCCTCTGGTTAAATACTTCAGGAACTACCTAGTTGCCCCAAGCTTCCAAAGGCAGACCTAGTTAAGCAAACACAGGAAGAGGATATATCCCAAATGGGCCAATGGTTAGCAGATGTGTGTTGCCTTTCCCTGGATAAACCTCGAGGATAGAAGGGTCAGCCCGAGGTTTACGGCTTCAGATTCTCACTGTTAGTCACAGATGCAGCGTAATAAAGTGTAGAGCTCACAGGGGCAGTTTACAGCATTATGATCAGCGCTGGCTTCTGTCCATGAGCCTCAAGATCCATTCATATGAAAGACACGTGGCGTTCCACTTTTAGTATATTTTTAAACATAAACCCCAGTTTCCATGTTTTAGTGGAAGTCTTGATAAATTTACAGTCATACAACCCATGTTTTTTTTCTTTCTGTTATTACCGTGTGTCTCTGGTGTTTGTTTCAGGGTGGTCCAGGCATACGAGGAGCCAGGGGAGACAGAGGCGAGCCAGGAGTGACGGTTTGTAAAATGCGCTTAAATTCTGGGACACTCTATTGTTCTGCTAAAGTCTTGAACATTTACTGTATTTCACACAGTTAAGGCATGAAAAATGTTCCACAGTGGGAAAGCAGAATCGCCACATGAGTTAAAAATAATGTTGAGACTGGATTTTGCCTGACTAAATTTTGGTGTGTGCTGTGGCAAGGAGCAGGTGGGAAATGGCTGCGAGTAGAGCTGCCATCGTAAATGGGCATAATTTCTGTGATTTTACAGAGGGATAAATTGAGCCTTGAACTTTGAAATGTATTTATTGGATGACATCTAACCCCTTTAGTAGAGCCTCATGATTTCACCTGTCACAGTTCAGTCAGACTGAAGTCTGCATGAGCGAAATGAAGGTGGATCAGTTTGCAATGGATGCCCGGATGATTTGTTTATTTTTGTGTGGTATTCTGCACGTGCTGGTCCACACCAGTGTGTCCAAGAACAAAGCAACCATCGCCTTCTGTTTAACAACAGATTCAATGATGAAAGTGTAAAATATCTGACTTTGAAAGAGTTTCAACAGCTGCCCTTTTCAGCATTCAGGTTACATACCTGTGGTTTAAAGGAAGCTGATATTTGCAAGGGTGTATCTCACTTGTCTAGTTTACCTCCAATCGCCGCCATCCTGACTGACTATAATGTTTGCGTCTGCTCTGGTTTTGGTATGGTCGTATGTTCCAAACTGTTACTAAACATCCAGCTGCAGCAGTCGCTAAAGATCCTGATCCTGTTGGAAATTTCTCTGAACCAAATCTCAGTTCCCATGAGTGGAATTTAATCTTAGAAAAACAAGTTCTGAAGCTTTTTCTTCTTTGAAGGAGGCAACATTGGTGCTGCAGCTTGTGCTGAAAACCACACTACTGTCAGTCAGGAAAATAAGATTGTATATCGCAACCATATGTCCCACTTTTTTAGTTTAGCCACAGTGCGTCAAGTGCAAGCCATGAAGTGTCCCACAAAAAAAACCCCAAAAACATATAGTCAGTAATGACTATATGTGATGTATTTCATGGGTGTAATTGTGTTAGCTATGAAGAGAGATGTGGTTTTCTGTACTGCTGGAACAGACACATACACACACAGTAGAGGAAATTAATATACAGTGCTGTGCAAAGGTCTCGATTCACCCCTTATTTCTTTATATTTTGCTTCCAAGGAGCCAGACTGAAGTGCTATTTTTTCAGAGGAATTTTTACAAACTCTTGTTTTGCCTTCTATACTGTATTTACATGTACGTTTGCACGTGTTTCAATAACTCATTGCACCTATTCCCCATTTTTATGGCAAAATATAAAGAAATGATTGGTGACTCAAGACTTTAACACAGTACCGTATGCTTGTCCGATCCCTCTAACAGCAGCATCCGTACATCTGCATCGTCAGTATGCTCCTCCCTGAACTCATCTTTATTCAGTGCTACTAATTCATTTTAGTGAATACATATTACAGGATAACGGTGGATAAAATGCAAAATAAATTGTTCTGTTAACAAAATAAACCTTAAAGTAATTTTCTTTGGTGCCATATTTTTATGAGAATAATATTAAGTTAAATTTGAGATTAAAAAAAAACATTTTTCTCTGTTAGTTTTTATTTCCTCTCCACTCATGTATATCTGATCCATGCTTTCTTTTGATCGTGTGCATGGATAAGGCAGCCATGACCCAACTACCTCTAAGGCTGAACTTTAAAATAATAAATACAGCTGGAGCAACGATTACTTTGGCTACTGCTGCCGCTCAGCCAACAAGCCACAAATACTGAAAATCAGTCGTGGTTTGCAGGAATTTTTCTTTTCTGTCTCCTGTTGCGTGAACTTGGTTTGTAATCCATACACAACAATGACCTGCAAAGACCTGACTTCAGATGGATGGCAACCACCTAAACTCGATGGACATCATGCTGAATTGGCACAAAAAAACTGTTAAACATTCTTTGGAGATTAAATTGATCAAAAACATGCAGCACAATCTGAACAGAGGCAGTGATCGTGTCCGTTTTTATATTTAGTAAACCTATAAAGCTCTCACGCTCTTTTAGCCTTGTTTATGAAAATGAGCCTCTGAGCCTGACTCGGGCCAGTTCCTTTATCTCTCCAACAGAGAGTCTCACATCAGGAGATGCTACAGACGGTTAAATTGATGTAAAAGGCTGTCATGCCTTTAAATGACATTTTTTATTGCTGACTATGCAGTCGTGTTCTGCACTCTTAAATTTTGCCATTCCAGATTCTGGAGAGTGAGGAGGTCACAAAAACATTTTTATCCTCAGGGGGTCAAACTAAAGAACAACAGGGTTTATCTTTCTCAGCAATCTGTGTTACTATATGTAACTTAAAGTTGCTACTTTGGTTCCACGTGGTGTTGTTTTTCACAGGGACTTCAAGGGCCCGTAGGAGAAGTTGGCCCTTCTGGACCCCCAGGGCAACCTGGTCCTCAAGGACCCAGCGGACTCTCCATTCAGGGACCACCGGTAAGGCTTTACTGGCATAAAGGTGGATTTTTCCACAATTGCTTTAGCATTGAAATTAGCATAACTTCCTGTAATAACAAAAATAAAACTTTGGGATCAAGTAACATATCAAGTTTTGTCATTCCCAAGCAGCACTTTCACCAAATTATGATAAAACGGGTCACTGGACGTGTGCTTTTTGCAGTTTTGTTCCCACCTTTCTTCAGCAAGTTCACAAAATGTGTGCAATTATGACTGCACTTGATATTAAGCTGTCTACCACCTGCCATTGTGAACTGACAAATGTTGACATATGCCTCAAATAGACTTCCAGACATTTCTCGGATCTTGTCCAAAGAAATGGCCCGGCATCTTATTAAGATAACTGATGTTGGCTTTTCCAGTCCGTGGCTATCACGAGGCCCATGAGTCCAGCCCAGCCGCAGTGACATTGTTTGTTTTACAGGGAGCTCTTGGGGAGAAGGGAGAGAGAGGAGAGATCGGCCCTTCCGGACCAATGGTAAAAACATTTCCCAAAAATGGTCACTGTTGTAAAACATAGCACTAAAGTGTGTTTTGTGGCACGCTGATCTGATTCCCTACATTACAAAGTAGAGCCGGGAGAGGGAATTACTTTCCACCCTGCCAGAAACACAACGTTTTCCTCCTGTGTTTCTGTCTTACCTATAGGAGCTAAGTACTATTAAGTATACCCAGTTGTGTGTGTGTGTGTGTGTGTGTGTGTGTGTGTGTGTGTGTGTGTGTGTGTGTGTGTGTGTGTGTGCGTGTGTGTGCGCGCGCGTTTG